>CALYDF020006568.1:0-13283 GCA_944474145.2 Dicrocoelium dendriticum
ACGACACATCGTTGTTAATTGCAATTTGGGAACGCACGATGTCATAGTTAGCCGCTTTTAATCAGTGCTGGTTGCAGTCGAGCAAGGGGCTGGTTGAACACCTTGAAGACATGACGATTGCAATGTCACATAATGTGAATGACTGGTTTACTGGCAACCAGCTGGTTGGTATTAGCCTGCTGGCAAATGGGCCAAGGCATTCTTTCGAGGATTACTCGGTTTCCGACACCGCCGCAGTACGTAGGGATTTGGTCTTATTTGAGTGAAATGCACGATATCCCGCTCAATGCGCTCAAGGGGCAACAGCGGCCTTCGACTACGCGATAATCAGCCGACTTCTCAAAATGGCACTTTTGCCGTGTAATATGAAAATCTGTCACAAACTGTTCCGCACTCCACGGTATAATACCACAGCGGCTGCACTATTGCACAATATATTTAAATCTTAACCTATAATGCAACCACATTTGTGCGGAAGTGCATAAGTATAAGCTGAACTGTACCAATTTGCATATGATGAAAAGCAGAAATCCACGGAATTTCTAATAATCCGTTGGTCGTTCACGGCTATCACTCGGTGAAATTCCAAAGACAGTCTTGCATTATCCTTCTCCATTTCCTCTATTTACGTCTGAACTTTACGGATATTTGTCGGAGCTCCACGGCAGCCGATTTTGCGGCCCTGATCATCTTAATTACATGGTATATGAACTATGATTCACTCATCCTGTGCCAAGTCGCAGGCATTCTACATGTCGGGGTACTTGTAGCGGTTTCTGCTCATAATCTGAGCGCATACAGATACACACTCACACGATGTGATCCATCGTGTTTTTCAACTAACTGTCACCTTGTCTACTTGACGCCGTATCCGCCTGTTGGCTGAATCCAATGAAAGGATGGAAACACGGGGGACACATAGTGGATTTCACCTCACTAAAGGGGACGATGGTTCCCTACGATTGGTCGTTGTCGCGGTCGTCTTATTGACTGACGACCCATTGGTTGACCATGAAGCCGCCAGTTTATTTTGAACCGTTACGCAGTGCAACGCCATTAATCATGGCATGGTCCACGCAGGAGTTGACGGAGCTGTTCGTGCTGAGGACACAAGGAAGGATCTTGCGCGCCGCGTGTTCCGAGTTCAGCAGCCGTCACCCGAAACGTCCGAAGCCATGGTTTCAGCTTTGCCATGCGGTTGTTCGTCGGATGCTCAAAACCGGCAGCGTCAAACCAAGGAAGCCCCCAGGAGCGAAACGCACAGCAACAGACGCCTGTCACGTGGATTCGCTTCACCAATTTGTCGCTTCAAATCCAACTACCTCGATCAGTAAGGCGTCCGCTTGTTTGGGCGTCTCCGTAGGTTCCGTTTCCACGATGTTGAAGAGAGAGGGTTATCGCAGATACAGCTCGCGCACAGTGCAGACCCTTTTTGTGCACGACCCGGAGCACAGGAAACTGAAGCTGCCATCCGGTGTTAGGTTGGGGAATTTTTAATAAGAAATCCGTTTATTGCGCATAGAAGACATGAAGCAGTGAGCCTTTTCGTGCAGTTGGATTCAACAAGTAAAAGGCAGACCAGTTTGGTGACTGTTTGCGTTCTGTTTTAGGATCTCACAGATTTACATTTAGTAGAATACAGAATACTTGCTTTTCGTATGTATAAAAGTCAAAAGAAACTATGGATCAGAAGGGAGAAGGTGATACTAATTTGTATTTACTGCAAAAGGGACAAGTAGCCTACCAATATTCATATTCCCGAGGAAACGGTGGGATCTCAACCTGATGAAAGGAGCACTTGTTGAATTCGTTGGCAGGTGCTCTACTATAGGATGGTCTGCTGCTGAGCAATTCATGGAATAAATCAAGCTCACCGTTATTTGGAATAATCCTGTCTAACTTTTCTCTGTCTTTTCGTAGCGTAGTCACCACAAGCTCATTCGAATCGGATTTACCAGCGCTACACATAGATCTATCATATGTGGCATTATCTTATACCACTAAAATCGTAACCATCACAAACCGATCTGCTTATCATCCGCGCTTGAACACAAGTGGATAACTCATTCACTTTGTGCCCATTGCCTATGCAGGATTCTCGAGGCAGACCGAAAAGCCGAAGCCTATTCTAATCCAGCTTTTCGCAACGCATCCGCGAAGGAATCTGTGGTCTTGCGAGCTATTTTCCCCGTTGTGTACTATGTCCCAAACCAACCGAACCTAACATCGATCGATCAAGCAACTAACAATCCAACATATGCGTACCAAGGAACGCTGAAGACAGCCAGCGCGCCAAGCTGACTCACGCTTACCTTGACGGAGGCAGCTGAAGTGACAAACGCGTGACCTTAAAACATCAAACCTACTGTGAACATGTCTTGTATGACAAGCAAATGCGAATCATGTGCCAGTGTTAAAAACTGGTCTGGTGTGTTCCTTGTGTTCGAAATCACATCACATTACCTGCCTTGGGACGGAGCCAACGTAAAGAAACTGTGCACTAACACGGCAGAGGAGTTTTGGTTCTGTCAAGTATGCAATTCTATCCCAGTCGTTAGCTGTCTAGCTGTGCTATGGCAGAAGTGTGAAAGACTAACAGAAGCAGTCGAGCAACTGGCGAGCGCCAGGGTTACACCCATGGGAGGAAACGGACCTGCATTTGTATGTGAAAAGAACAACCTGAATTCCCTAGCCAGGCAGAAGAAGCGATCCATGCGTCCCAATCTTATTCCATCGACTCAGCCTCCAGTAGTACTAACTCCATCCCCTCTCTCCCATAAGTAAATCCTTGCCTGCAGTGCGGCTGCCTCAGATTCTGTAAAGTGTGTTGCACCTAGTAGCCTGTTCGCAACACAGGCGGCCGTAAGCTACAGTCAACCAGCCATATTGAACAACCCGGTAACGTGCGCATCGGTTGCCGTCAAGCAAACATTGGCAAGAGCACCGGTAATCTTTGTTCCCGGACTAGAGAAAACTAAAGTGTCGCAGCACGGATGGTTCCCATCAGTGCCGTTCACAATTTCACCACAAACACCGTATACTAAGGCTCCAAATCCAAAACCAACAGCCACCAGGCGCAACCCTGGTTTCTTAAACTTTGTGTGCACAAATGTCCCCGAATCTAAATCGAATAAAATTAAGGGTAGGTTGACGGACGATCGCAATCATTGGGGTTCCATCTATCCGTCGATCTGTGTCCATGCTAATCCCACGACACTATAAACAATCTCGCGTCACCCAAACGCTTTGCACTACGGTGATCCCCGGTTCCTTTGGGTAACACTAAACCCGGCGGACAAGACACAGGTCGTTCTGCTGTCCGCGAATCGTCTCCGCAATGACACCAGTGGAGTGCGCATACTACTTGAAATCCTGTAGAAAGAGCGTTCAGTGGATCCCGCTAACATAGGTACAGAAAAAATCAAGATAAGAAAACAGTGATTGCCCACGGTTTTCCTGACCTAACAGATTCCTCTTCCGACGATGCTCAGTTGCACGACCGCGAGCAATGGCGCTACATCCGGAATGCTCTTTCGCTGGGAAACATCATCACTACCTCGTTGACAAGGATCCCCATATCACCAAACTATAAGGGGTGCGGTCCCAGGCTGTTAAAACTTGTGTTGCAATCAGAACTAACGGCACAAAACCTTCGAGAGTACTGGATTACCTTCCGTAGCAGATTGTCAACAGAAATACGTCTGAAGTCAGCGGGAGCACCAGCACCTTCTAATGACAATTCGGTAAAAGCACAGCTCTTAATGAAATCTCCAGTTGCAGGACCTGACGCGGGGACGGTTTCAACAGTAGCAATAATATCCGGGGGACACAACAGAGAACGAGCAATCACCGGGATCCGGGCATCTGTCACTTGACTACACACCAAATTCGTCCTGAGAGTGCAACCCAAACAGAAAACGATTAGTCGCTAGCCGAACAACCTCCTCGTGATGTTAGCTGGGTGGTTCGGGTTTAACCCGTTTCAGCAAATAGTTCGGCTGCAGTGTTCCAGGACGTGGTGGGTTTCGCCTGGCAAGCGTTCTCCCTAAAAAAGCCACAAATGTCTGCTTAACAACACTGTGACATGGCGGTCGTGCCTCGCCACAAACTAAAGTCACTGCCCGTGGAAATCCGGATAATTCTATCCAACCCACGGACACAAATCTCCTACTCGCATATTGATGACGATATCAAACATTGAAGAATGGAGCCGCACAACTACAAGCACAAAATACACAGCTACATACACATGCACCCACAGTGACATCCATACCCCCTACACAACCACAACTGCTATGGCAAACATTTCGGATTTTTTGCACATTCTTGACCATGCATCGTTATGCCAAACTTATCATGCCTGTAAAGGCGTGCCTCACCATGATGAGAATAAAAGATTTATTTATTTATTTATTTATTGGTTGCCGTAAACTTATTTGCTTCATCCATCCAGTCTAACACACTTTTGGTCTCCGAGAAAATCTCATGCATGTACACAAATGACCAAGGTCTACTCAGCAAATGAGCTGAATTAAGACTTCGACACGCGTTAGCAGCTTGAGACCTCATCGCTGTCACCGAAACGTGGTTGCACTGTAAGATAACGAGTGCTGAAATCTCACTAACAGGCATGTCCCTCGTCCGGAAGGATCGAGCCAGCAAAGGTGGTGGGGTAACAACCTGCACCGCAAACCCATAAACGATTCGGAAACCGACGTACCTGACTCCATTTGGTGTAGTATCCGGCTGCGAGGGAACGACCTTGGCCTATTGGTTGTAGTGTACCGCCCACCATCGTCTACTCCTGAGACGAACTGCAACTTGGTGACTACGTTGAGGCAACCGATAAACAGGAAGTACAGTCACATTCTAGTCGCCGGCGACTTCAACTTACATGCTATAGAATCCAAGGCCACACCAGGAGAGAAATTCAAAGCAGACCTGCGGATCTGGCTTCAGACTTCCCGCTTTCTGGCCACGTCACTACGCTCAATAGATTAAGGGGAACTAAGAGGCAACTATGTTAGACCGAATATTCACTAATGAAGAACTCATGGTCGAGATTGTGATAACCGATACTCCTCTGGGTCGCAACGATCATGCGACGCTAGTGCTTCATTACTGTGCTACGCAGATTATCCTAAAGAGCGCGCCGAGGAATATCATGTCGTAACTAACTATGCCGACCCGTCCGACCTCATTGATGCAATAAGCTGGTCGTTCTTAGACGAAGTAATCCATGAGGTGGCCCGCGGAACATTCGTCAACGTAGTTAACAAGCTCGTGGCAAGGACATCTGAAACCAAACTCTACCGGCCTAAAAGAATGAAGTCTTTCGTAAGGAGCAGGACTTAAAGGCATGGCATTAAAGGGTTTGGCATGGCACAGCTACATAGCCACCCCGAACGACGACACCTGGGATGTCTACACAATATAATGCAACCACTGTGTCAAACTCATCCAGCAGGATAAAATGAAGGGTCAACAAGGTTTAGTGGAAACGTCCTGCTCCAATCTCAAACTGCTATACAGACACATGAACAATTTGCGCCGTCTTAAGCGCGGTATTTCTGCTCTGCACACAGCATGTGGGTTAGCCCAAACCGCACAAGAGGCGGCCAATGTTCTTGGACAACAATTTGGCCGTACCTTCCAAAGCGTGCAATCATCATACATCCTGTCTAAGCCGATAACGCCGCCATCATGAGTTAATCACATTCCGTTCACCTCCGCAGCTGTACTGAAGAGGCTGATGTCTCTGCGCGGGTTCAGCTCCCCGGGTGGGGACAGCATTAGCCCGAACGCGCTGCAAGTTGCTGCTATGAGTTTGGCAGGACCACTAGCAATTTGCTTTCAATCATGTCTGGACGAGATGCACGTCCCCACGATGTGGAAGCACGGAATCATCAAGTCAATGTAAAAAATTGGCAGCCGTGTTGAACCAGCAAATTATCGCTCAAAAACACTAGTTCTAGTGATCTCCATGGTTACGGAGTCCATTGTCGCTGAACCTCTGATGGAGTACCTGGAGAACAGCGACCTTCTTGTTCTGGAGCAGCACGTGTTATGCAACAATCGGTCCTGTACCACTAACATGTTGATTGCTTGCGCAAGCTGGACGGAATCTGTGGATGTTGGTGTTGGTGTCAACGCGGCGTACCTGGATTTCTCAAAGGTATTCGACCGTATGGACCATCGCATTCTCCTCCACAAGCTCAAGAAAAATGGAATCGGCAATCCTGTTCTGGGATGGATCGGAAACTTTCTCATGCATCCTCACCTGTACGTTAGGGTTCCAAGCAACCTGTCGGAATCCATCAAAGTTCAGTGCGGCGTACCTCAGGGCTCAGTAATTGGACCCGCCTGTTCCTGGTTTTCATAAATGATCTCTCGAGCGTGCTGTCTTCTAATTGTTTGCTATTTGTTGACGATCTAAAGGTATGGCGTACTATAGCTACAGTGGAGGATCACACAGCGTTACAGGAGGACTTGGATAAGCGTACACATGGTCCAACGAGAACATGCTGCATTTCAACGTCACCAAGTGCAAAGTTCTCAGCATACAGCACAAGAGTGCGCACAGTTACCGCCTGCGACCACAGATTCTCCAGCGGGCTTCTCACGAGTGCGAACTCGGCGTGCTAGTTGAAGATGACCTCGGCTGTTTGAGGCAGACTGGAAAGGCGACTAAGGAAGTAAACCAGTACCTCGGCCTCCATCGCAGAGCTTTCGGGAAGTTTGACACTTCAGTCTTTCCAACCATGCTTAGTGCGTACGTGAGGCCACACGCAGAATAGGCTATTCAAAGGTAGCAACCCTGGCTCAAGCACCATTTCACCGCGCTCGATACTGCACAACGTAGGACAACGAAGAGCGTCAGAGGTTTGACCGGCATCCCCTAGTCACAGGCTGAAGACTCTCAAGCTATACAGTGGACGTTATCGGCGTCTAAGGGGCGATCTCATAATGGTGTACCAGATCCTGAGAAACTCCAACCACCCATGCCATTCGCTTCGGACACTCAGTCAAAACACCCCGATAAGAGGCCATCAGTTCAAGCTGGTCACACAGTACAGCCGACTGGAATATCGGCGAAACGTTTTCTCCTTCGAGTGTCACAGTCTCGGAACGCCTTCCCGGAACATGTAAATAATGCTCCCACCATATCCCTCTTCAAAAACGCCTTGACGAAACTCTGTCACATTTACACTATGTTCAATAGCCCATGACCATCAGATGCTGGCACTAATACACAAGCGACAGAGGACAGTGCCATAAACCTCCTCGAGAATGAGTCACTACAAACCACTTGAAAAATTTGATAAACGCTACTACTGTAGAAACTGGATTTCTATATACCGTCGACCCTAGAAAGCTGCACACCAGTAAGCACGCCGTTGCCAGTATATTATTATTCTCTCGCTTATTACGTGAGAAATAATCACTCCCCATATTTTTTGGTGTGCGGTG
The DNA here is from genome assembly GCA_944474145.2 of Dicrocoelium dendriticum. Lineage (NCBI taxonomy): Eukaryota > Metazoa > Platyhelminthes > Trematoda > Plagiorchiida > Dicrocoeliidae > Dicrocoelium > Dicrocoelium dendriticum. The sequence continues at coordinate 7,471 of CALYDF020006568.1, forward strand.
ATTCTACTTTCAAACTCCTTTTATACGGCAGCGCAGTTAAAGCTGCGATCGAACAAAACGAAGATCCCATTATCCCTTGATCTACATGTACTCACTCTAACAACCCCACGGGAATAATCAAGCACCTGCGTTATTACCCGTTATACATCGTTGTTCATTATTTATCACATTACGTTTCCCCAACCGATTTTATGAAAAGTTTTCATCATTGCGCAATTTCGCCCTTGAAATCGTGGCTAGGTTACACAGTTGCTATGTACAATTTGTACCTGCCGAACTGCCTCAAGCAGCAGGGACCGCCCTACCCGCCACTGGCGAGATTTTGAATGCGAGCTGCTGTTCCTTAGGACAACCGGTTTCTGCGTTCTCAAAAAGTAAGGGTTATATTGGGTAAAATTCTTGCGCAACGTGTTTGTAAAGAGGTCACTACCTCCAAACATCCAAAAACTGATATGTACCATTCCCAATTTGCAAAGTTGACTAAAAGTGGAAAAGTTGAAATATAATGGTAAGTGAGTTGTTAAAGTGAGATCGAAATATAGAAAATGGTTAAAGGAAGTCCGCTGTATGTATTTCAACAAGCATCCTACATTATTAATAAACATTACAATGGGTTCAATGGCCTAAAATTTATCTCCTACCACCCACAACCGTGTGTACCGGAATAACACTGCCGAATGAACATTACTTCCAAGTGGCGGATAGGACGCTTCCCAGTATTGTGCAATCAAACGGTCCCAGAATTTACCCAACTGATGGAGTTGCTTGATTTTTGTCTCACCACACACTTCACTTTCAATGGTCAAACGTAAAAACAGACAATGCTCATGCCAATGGGTCCATCAAACTCTGGACTGGTGCCCGTGGCACTGGAACAAAGTGCTCTACCGATGCTGGAGTCCAAACTTTGAGTACGTTGCGTGGACGATACTTCCGTCACAATATCTTGGAATATGCTTATAACCGACTGAGATCTCATGATTTCAAAAGGTTTTGAATACAAAACGGTATTGGTAGGATTCTGGTGGTTCGGTGTTGTGGTCTTGTTCGGTCCTTGTGATCCCAATGGCCGAGGTCCGCTTCAAAGATGATCGAGGTCTGAATAGAGATTGCGAGTCGCAATCCAATCACACAGCGGGTACAACAAATGCCGTTTTGTAGCAGTTGGTTATGGCAATGTTTTGCTAATGACGGACGAGCTCCTACAGGCCAGCTGAATCGGTACACAATTGGTTTAGCTTTTCATTGGAAAGTAAGGTAACAGTTGCAAAAAATAACATGAACCATTGGATAATAGCGTTACAGGTCAATAGGTCAAGTGGCCATTCTAGTGAAACAAAACACATCGAGCGTTTCTCATTGATCCACGTCACCGGCCGTTCACATGTGAGGCATTCCTTACTTGCAGCTGCGGATTCATACTCTGACCTGAGTTCGACCGCCGACACCTTTTCCGACTGCGCGGGTTAACACAGGTCGCCGTGCGTTCGCACAATCCACTCCGTCCATTCTGTCCACGCAGTTATAAGCCGTAGCATTCGCGATCGTCTCAGCCATCAACCTTTGGCTTGTTGTTGGTAATCCCTTTGTAAGTACCTCTACACTGTCCCAATTAATCTGGTGTCTTGCGTCTAGCGCTTGTACAGCCAAGGCAGAATAATTTACTAGGGCTCTCTATTCAGGCTCATTTCTCGGTGGATGCGAAACGTGCCTCTTGTGTTCTGCTATCCTCGTACATAGCTCTCTCGCTCTTTGACTTATATACACGTGTTCACAGTCTTTTCAATTGATTTTATAATCCCAATTTGTCGTCCTATCTCTCGGTAGCGGAATTTTCAAACGCACTAATGCAGAACAGAACGTTTGACCCTGTGGAAAACCACTCTTATTTTCTCCCCGTTAAGTACTCACCTGATTGCTTCTGAGGTTCTTTTATGAAGGAGATTCCCACCGGCCCAACACGGTTGTGCGTCGTGGAGGTGGATTAAGAGCTCTCTGCAACTGGCGTTTCACTAACCCCCAGGGATACCCACTGTCTATTCATTTGTTTACCATCTCCTTACGCGCGGCCTTCCTGTGCTCTTCATCTGCACACCGAGTCTGTGCTCGGCAAACCAGAGAGGATGCGATAGGGGCATAAAATTGTTTTGGTTGACCCCAACTGTAATGAAATACTCCGTCCGTATCTGTCGGCTTGCTATATATCGTCGGCTTTAACCGTCCACCGTTATTATGAACTAGGCAATCGAAGAATGGCAGTGTATCACTGCAAGATTTTGTTTCCATAGTCATCCTCATCTTCCTCATCATACACGTTAGCTAGAGGTGGGGAGCACCTCAGCTACTGTGCCGCAATGCAAAGAAAAAAGGAGAAAAAAGGCAACTGGTGTAAGCCGGCTGAGCTACCGGTAACGGACGGGCATCGATCCGGTAAGCTACCAATCGCCTACTGTGCATCCAAAAGTTACTATGCAAAATTATACAAAGCTAAATAATGAGATCGTGGTTGAAAGGGAGGCTAAGAGAGATGGGGTAGGACAAAAGAACTCACAGCATGAACGCCACTGAGGTCGGCTCCTAGCCATATCAGCAAGTGTATCCAGCCTAACGAGTTCATCGTCTTTGGACCCCAACCAGGGAGCCGATACGCTCCAACCGAGGCCAGCTCAGAAGTGATGGTCTTCATTCCTGTGGACCTAGTCATCGCTTGGCCACCCCTCCTCTTCTTCCATCCACGCCCCCCGGCGCGCAAACAACGCACGTCGCGGAAGTCGGTGGGCTGGCATGCGTAACACGTGGCCGAGCCATCGGAGCCTGGTGCGTGAAATAACGGTGCTGAGCTGTTCATTTCCTTTTCCTGTGCCATAAACAAAGCGTCGAACACGCTCGTTGCTCACGCCGTGTTCCCACAAAGTGTGAGCTAAATTACCAAGGCACCGGTGGTCGAACGTAACTAGCCTCTTCAGGTCCGCTGCTTTAAGAGGCCAGGTTTCACCACCGTATCTTAGGGTCGGATGTACCGCTGCATCATACGCACTACCATTCAGGGCAAGAGTGATGTAGCGCCAGTGCCATACGTGGCGAAGTTTAGCAAAAGCGCCCTTAGGTTCTTCTATACGGTTCGTGCTCTCATCCACAATCCCACAGGCTCTGATACAACTTCCTAGGTAATTGAATGTTTGAACGACTTCTAGCTGATCCCCACCAAGGGTCAACATAGGAGGCGGTCCGGACCAATCTTGGAGAAACGCTTTGCACTTAGAGAGTGCAAAGCAAAGCCCAGTAACGGAGTTCAGAGAGTTAAGAAACTCAGCCTTCATATCTCGCTTTATAACCATAAATGTAGCACTCACGTAGCGCTACAAAATCTGTGGCGAACTACTAAAGTTTTTCAGCCCACTTCTCTCAAGTTGTTCCATATACAGAAATGCCAACATGTAGGATATCGTGACCCCATGGCAAGTTCCTGTTTCAGAGAGTATAGTCTCGACTGGAAAGTGAAATATGACATATCAAGGCATACTTTAATTCCATGCATTATCTAGTCTACCGTGAGTTTCGTTCGCTACTCCAGGCTATTGTCCTCAGTAAGACAGCGCCATGCTATACCCAATGCGTCAAATCTGAGCACGTTAGTCAATAGGGAGCTAACGTTGGAATTGAATATTATTTCCTCTGGCGCGATGGCCGAACCTCCTACTTTTCGTGCGTACTCATAAGTGTTCCGTATGAACATTTTTGTTTTCTTTGTTATAGGTTGTAACAAACGTGCCAAATATCGGGCTAGTTCATGCGTTGGCGAACCGATACCATCTACAGTTGGCCGAACGGGAACTACCGGCTTATGTATTTTTGGCAGCCCATAGATCCTAGGTGGGATCGTTGATTTCGGATATACGCTATAGCATTTACCCGACCTTAACTTGTGCTTCACATTCCTCAGTTATTTACCTTAATCTGGTTTACTCTTGTTCATTATGAACGATACGGATCTTGTCTCAATTGCTTCGTAGGGCGTTGCTGATAAATTCTGTTCCGTTTTCCCACATAATTCGACCTGTTCATTATCATTACGGTCTTGCTTTTATCAGCTTGCGTGATGATACTTATGCCATCATCAAGCGTTCCAGACTACAAGAAGCACACCATTTGATCAATTATATTTCCCCCCGCATCCATTTCACTAATGAGGTGAAGAACAACGACCAGCTGCCATTCTTGGACGTGCTTGTGAAAAGACATGCTTCTGGGGCCTTGGAAACAACAGTCAGTCGAAACGCTACACACACTGATCAGATCTTAAACTATCGCCGTAACCATTACGTCAATTACAAGCGCATTTGCGTGAGAAAACTTTCAAACGAGCCCCAAAACATTGCAGCTGAGAAGGGCGAAGGAAGACATGTTCCAGCGGAATTCCTACTCTAAAAGTTTTATTCTACGCTGCCCGAAGTGGGATAATCCATCAACACCCGCATCCGCAAGCGCAGTGTAAAGGAAGGCATTCGTCCTTCCTTGCATCCATGGGTGCTGAGATGGCAGCGAGGCTTTTAATGGTTCACGGGATCAACGTTGAACATGAAGCAACGGAAACTATTCGGAGTAAACATTTCAGGGCACGAGACCAACTGAGTAGAGAAGAAACACCATGTGTGATTTAGAAGAGTTTCTGCAAAAATTGTGACAAGTACTACGTGGGCCAGACAGGGAGGAAACTTGGCACCAGACTGAATGAACACAGTCTGGCCATTCGCCACCATGATGAAAGATCACTAATGTCGGTACATATGGATGTGGAAGGCCATCAGTTTGATCTGCGGAACATCGAGATACTTGGAAGAGCAAAGAACCGCAAAGCGGGTGAGTTCCTCGAGGCGTCGCGTTCGGGCTCGAACTCAGTTAACAGGCATCTAGAACTGGAAGGGGTCAATGAAGCTCCGCACGTGAGGTCAAATATAAGTACCAGATTGACAGGGCGTAGATGTGGCCACTTGTCCGACCCACGTGAACCAATTGACGATGCTTTCAAAGCAGGAAACGATCAATGGTCACTTGGATCTGGCAGTGGCTTACGAGACTCTACAAGTCAGACCTCGAGAGCCGCACTGAGGATGTTGCGTAGTTTGGCAACGAAAAGTTTGCAAAAGATTTGCCTAATGCGGAGAACACAACTATCCTCTCATCTACCTACTGAGCTACAGATATTCGCAACAATTTCCCAGTAAGACGGGTGCTTTTTTAGAAAAGACATACGCCTATGATCTGCTTGGTGTTATTGTCACGATAGTATGGGACATGCTAGTGGGAAGTTGACTAACTACGCTATGTATTGCACCGTTAAGTCGCTCCGTTTCACTACATCGTGCGAGTGTGCATACAGTATCAGATCGGGCCTACAGAAGAGGTAAGCGCAGAGGCTAGATACAAATTAGCAGATAAATTCTACTGGTAACATCTAGAAGTTGTCTGAAACGTGTTTCCATAGTTTGCCTTCATGCGTGTCGGCATTTATTAGTTCAGCTATTGTGGAAATTTTGTGAAATCTGTGTAAGGTACAGGGAAATTGAGCAGCAGACTTTGACGCTGTTAAGGTTAGATAGTGTAGCAGTCTGGAGGTTCCCCGGTTTGCTTGTGTAAAATTCTAACCAAAATTCTATAATTGTACACTTAGGCAACCGGTGTGGTTTGTTGAACTGCTTGCTGAGTTCGAATGTTTGACTTGCTCATCGCTATTTTTTGCTTGGCGCTCGCTTCGGTAGCAAAGCGCGACTGCTCTGTGTGCTGTGTTTGCTCCGTTTCCCTAGCTAGAGCGT
>CALYDF020006569.1:0-13507 GCA_944474145.2 Dicrocoelium dendriticum
CATCATCATCATCATCAACAGCAGTACATCAGCCATTTGAACTGATGCTTCGCTGCCATACAACCATGAGGACTTATGAAATAAAGAATAAGAAGAGGGAGAGAAGGGGGACTTACCTGAAAACCTTAATGCCCTAAGCAAACATTCAGGGTCAAGGCGCCTACACCTTGTGTTAACAACATTCCGTCACAAACAGCTGGCTATCGTGCAAAGATAAGGCGGCATCGGCGAGACAGCTTCCTTGCGGCTTTCACTGCCACGCGTCATAATCAGCCATTACCCCGCAGATAACTCAGCACCAAACACACTTTAAACAGACAATCCAATTAGGAGACGGCAGCAGACGCGCCACTGGTGTCGGTTGCGAGCCATGTCCTGTAAAGTCTCGAGCCAAGCACAAGGTGAGTCACGTGGGCTCCAACCCGGAAGGCGAGACGGACCAACGGCACCCAGTTTGGTCGTCAGTGACTTCATTTCCCGCTGCCAAGTCAACTTCTGTCCACCTCGAGCCTTGCGCCATCCGACACCTGGTAGACTGAACAAGGCCCTCCTAGGTAAGCGGTGACCCGGCATGCGTAGCACGTGCCCGAGCCAACGTAACTTATTCAGTGCTATCTGTTGTTCTAGCGAGCTAGCATGATCATCACCACCTAGTACTCGCCTACGCACATCATCGTTGCGGACACGCTGGTGCCATCCGACACCAGCAATGCTTCGCAAACAACGATGATCAAAGACTTGAAGGCGCCTCAGATCTTCAGACCGAAGGGGCCAAGTCTCACTACTATAAAGCAGAACGGCCCTCACTGTGGCCTTGTATACACGGCCTTTCAGACGGAGGGAAACTCCCTTCTGTCGCCAAAGATGACGCAGGTTCAAGAAGGCAGCTCTGGCCTTTGCAATGCGTGAGCTCACGTCAGTTTCTATGCGCCCATCATTGCTGATGCAGCTGCCAAGATAATTGAATTGATCAACCATCTCGAGTTCCTCGTTAGCAAGCGTCAAGGGGTCATCGAGTGGCTGGTGGTCCTGCAGCAACACTTTGCACTTTGAAGGTGCGAAGTGCATACCAAATAATGGGACCACTCTCGACAGGCTATTCAGGGTTGATTGTGCCGCCTCAACATTGTCGAAAAGCAAGACGATATCGTCCGCATAATCTAGATCAACTAACCGTTCACCAGGCAGCACTTCAACACCTACATCGTGAGATTCCGCAAGGGAACACTCCATGATAGAATCCACTACGAAATTGAACAAAAACGGGGAAATCGGGCAACCCTGTCGAACGCCACTTGTAGTCGAAAAGCTATCCGATAGGGCACCATAGACCCTGACGCGGCCTCTAGTGTTCGAGTATAGAGCACGAAGGATGTTCACATATTTCGTGGGAACACCTTTTCGCGCAAGTATTTCGAACAGAATCGATCGATCGACTGAATCGAACGCACTCTTGAAATCGAGGAACACAGCTATTGTCGGTCTGCGGTATGCGTGGCGTTGCTCTAGCACCTGCCGCAAAGTAAATATATGGTCTATACAGCCACGTCCTGGGCGAAAACCGGCCTGCTCTTCTCTAATCCGAGATTCCCGTTCTACAGTGAGACGACGAACGATAATCGAGGCCAGTAATTTTGTCACAACTGGCGTTAGGCTAATACCCCTGTGGTTCGCACAGTCTGTGCGACCGCCCTTTTTGTATATTGCCACTATAATCGATTCGCTCCAATTAGCCGGCACACTCTCTTCGTTCCAGATACGTTCGAATAGGGAGGTCAGTGCTTTGCAGAGGACCTCACCTCCATCCTTAAATAGTGCAGGTGGTAGGGAATCCGGGCCAGCGGCACGAAAACGATTGAGGGCTGTGATCGCGTTTCGGACCTCGGCCTCCGACGGGGGCTCTAAACTAACCGTCCATGGCTCGTCCTGCATCACCTGAGTAGGAAGAGGTCCGGGAGCAGGGGGCCAGCTGAACTGATCTTGAAAGTGTTCAGCCCAACGAGCCATACGGCGCTCCTTATTGTGTATCAGCGCACCCGCGCTGTCCCTGATTGACTCACTGACGCCTGGTTTCCTCGGACCAGTGGTGCGGATTAGCTGGAAGAGCTTGCGGTAATTGCCTACTGCTCCTGCCTCCTCCATTTCTTGAGCCCGACTGGTCCACCAGGCTTCCTTGTCAGCACGTAGGCTCCGCTTTAGTTCACGCCTAATAGCCCGTCTGGTCACATTGTGTTCAGAACCAGCCGGGAGGTGCCTTCTAGCTTCCAAAAGGTTCACGGACCTCTCGGATATCCAGTGACTGGTGCGATGACGACTGATAGTGCCACAAGCAGATGCTCCTGCGTCGTGCATAGCGGCCGAGATCCTATTCCACTGAAGTTCAGTGTCATTAGGACAAGACAGCGAGAGTTCGCTATGCAGTGCTTCTTGATAGGCTTGCCTGACAGAGGGCTGGGACAATTTCTCCGTTGCCAATCGGGGGAGACGCTTTGTGCGCCTTCCGGTAAAGTTCATGGAGAAACGACAGCGCACCAAGGCATGGTCAGAGTCGACACAGGTACTCCAGTATGAGCGGCAATCCAGAATGGAACCGCGCCACCTGTAACTTATGGCTATGTGGTCAATTTGGGTCCATCGCTGACCAGCTACAGGAGGACGCCAAGTGGCACTTCGGCGCCCACTGTGTCTAAAAGCAGTGCTACTAAGAAACAACTGGTGCTCCGCACACAGTTGCAGCAGACGCTCGCCGTTGTCAGTCCGTTCGGCGTTAAGTCCATACTTACCACCCAGCTGAGCTTCTGAAGAGCTCAGACGCCCTACTTGTGCGTTCATATCCCCTGCAAGTACTACAATATCTGAGCTAGTAGCACTGCGTAGCAGCGTGTTCAGTTCGTGATAGAAAGTGTCCTTGACTGCATTAGAACTGCAGTCCGTGGGAGCATAAGCAGAAATCACAAACAAACAGCGTTTTGTTTTACTTCGCGAATTCACCTTAGCTGATGTCGTCAAACGGGCTGCACATAAACGGCTGTTCACCGGAATCCAATCAACCAACGATGACTCAGCCTTGGAGCTGAGAATGATACCTACACCAGCTTGACCCGTGAGTGCCGCATCGGCGTCTCCGGATGCGTGCAACCAATAACGAGAGGATAAGCCGGGTGCAGTCAATTCAATAACCCCGTTAGGGTCATTAATCCTAGTTTCGGACACACAACACACATCAACACCCAGTGTGTCTAAGGTGCGTGCGAGTGCAGCCTGCTGACCTGTTTGTCTTAGAGTGCGGACGTTGAATGTCGCCATGGTAACGGGACAGCGTGGCCTTATAAGGAACTTTTGCCGATAGGCGTCCGATACGTGCTGTGGGATGGTGGCTGCAGATGGTTCTACTCCAGTAGCACTTCGGCTGCTGTCAATTAAGCTGGGAATTATAGAAGGAAGGTTAGTAATGGGGGCCGGGATGGGAGTAAGAGAAAAAGGTGGAAAAGAAAGAAGGGAGGCGCCAGCAGTAGCATGCTTTCGCTTATCCGCCCTGCTGTATGCAGCAGATAAGGCGACCCTTGATAATCTGCGCGACGGCCGATGCAGGATGAAATTTATGTTTGAAGAAAATATCATGGTTGTATGTGGGCTGGGATACTGCCAGTGCGCCCAGAACTAGACATGAGAACGATTAGGGTCCTCATCCAAAGCCTTTGGCTCAAAAGCCTGTCCGCAAGGCAGCGGGGTGGCAGTGATTTAGTTTTACAGTAATGGACGCCATCCCATTTCAAACCCCCAACCTGGAGGACCAGGAGACTGAGTTTGTCTGACCTCTCACCATTGACCAACCTGGTAGGAGTAGCTCTCAAGATGCTCGGAGGCATCACCCAGTATAGCTCAATGGGTCAATGAGGTACGCAAACCGTCGCACCACGTTAAGGTCCAGTCTCGTTGCGACGGCATCCAGAGATATTGTAGTTGTACTTTAATATGTAGTGTATTTTGATGCTGGCATATGAAAGTGCAGAGATTGCTCTTGTTCTTGCTTCATTCCATTGCAGAAGCAAGAAGAGACAATCCAACGTCGAAGTGCCGGGGGTCGCTTCACTTACCGGCACAGGAACTGGACGCTCGTTAGGCGGAAGCCTCTATCGTCCATCTGACCTGACCTGACCTGACCTGACTTCCGTTCTGCGAATACACGCTGTTCATCGCCGACTGTGTTCTACCGTACGGGGCTCCCGCCCACCATGTTCACCTGTGGCTTGCGTGGTTAATCGCGTTATTGTGCTGGTTGTCCTTCAGCTTGCGGATATATCTGGCCTTACCCCAACTATTGCACACTACATTTCTGGCGACGGAGATGGAGCCCAAAATGCACTCTGACGACTTCGAACTGCCTTTTATTATGCCGGAAGTAAAGCCATGTTTTGCTCAGCCAACACCGACTCCACCAGAATGTTTCGCTGTCGGTACAAACCTAACATCATGGAAGTGGCGCATAAATCTGTATCTTATCGCGGTCCCTCCAAACTCACGCGGGTCATACATTTTGTCTTGCCTAGAAACGAATGTGCGGGAAGCCTTAATTTCTTCTGGATTTTCCGCCACCTCCTCCCTGGATTACATTTTTGCTAAACTAGGTTCAACATTTGACCATGGTCCCTATTAACCCGGTGCAAGGAATGGGTTTTGGATCAGATCGCATTGCGCGGATGAAAGTTTGACGACTACGTCACCGCACTCCGTACTCTGGCGTTGCGTGCCTTCGGGAATGCGACCCGTAATTCGGGATGCTTTTATTTTGGAGCGGTTGATCCAAGGTATTGCCGGTGATGCAACTTGCAATACTTACGTCAGGGACCCACCGTCGTCTGTGGAAGAAGCCATCATCATCGGTCACAAATACGAGGCGGCAGCACGAGTCAGAAGACCGTCTCAGTCGTCTGGCTGCCCTGTGTCACGCTTCCAACGGACAACATTTCGACCCACGAGATCATGGACCTACAATGAGTGTTTCTACTGCCGAAAATTTGGCACACAAGCTCAAACATGTGGACATAACCGATCATTTTTGCCTTCTGATGGTGTTCGACGCAACCCTGGAGCATCAAGCACGTGGACCCATGGGGGTAAGTCCCAGTCTGTGCCTTGCATTTCTTCGTTATCAAACCTAGGGCAGCCATTCGTGAGCGTACTGCTTTGTGGTAGGCCGGCACACGCCCTAGTAGACTTAAGAGCCACTTGTTCTCTAATTAAACCCTCTTTATGCACCAGGGACGTTAAACTTGATAACCGTCATCACCTCAGAACCGCAAATGGCACCCTATTAAATGTAACTGGCATCGCTATGGTGGATCTGGTTTTAGGTGACGAAAAGTTATCCCATCCTATGTTCGTATCCTCGCAAATACCATGGGACGCAGTACTCGGCTCGGATTTGCTACGTGTTTTGGGGTGCTGCATCGATATGCGTCAGGGGTGTATGAAGTTTAACAATTCTCAAGTAGCCATTACTCTCGATCCAAAGCCTCTGTTCAGTAGGTGTTCAACAAGTCACACGCACGCACCGCTCGAAACACAGATAACCGCTTTCTTATCTCCTCTGAAGGATAATCTTCCGTCAGAGACTCTCGACGCTCTGTACAGTGTAGTAAAGAAAAACGCTGCTGCGTTCGTATGGGAAGGGTCCTCTCTGGGTCGTACTGGTATCCTACGACAAAAAGTTGACACAGGGCCCGTGAGGCCTATCACTCAGCGACCAAGCCGTGTACCAGTGTAGTATCGTGCGGAGCTCGAAAATATGCTAAAAATGCTGGAGGCAAACATTATTACTCCATCCAAATCACCCTGGGCATCGCCAATAGTCCTCATCAAAAAGAAGAATGGTTCTCTTCGCCTTTGTTTAGATTATCGAAAGCTAAATGAAGTAACCCGCAAAGATTCGTTTCCAATGCCACGTATAAGGGACACTTTGGAAACCCTTGGGGGAGCGCAATGGTTTGAAACCCTTGATCTTGCATCTGGATATTGGCAAGTGGTGGTCGATCTAAGGGATCGTGAAAAGACTGCTTTTGTAATACCATCGGGACTGTACGGGTTTGAAACTATGCCCTTCGGTTTATCAAACACGCCGGCCACATTTCAACGTCTAATGCACGTCGTTCTTAGAACTTTGATCTCACATCAGTGCCTAGTTTACTTAGACGACGTAATTGTGCATGGGCGCTCCCTGGAGGAACATTTGGAGAATCTGGTTGTAGTACTACGCAGTCTTGTGGATGCTGGTCTCAAGTTGCAGTCACACAAATGTCGGCTATTGAGGAAGGAGGTGACGTTCTTAGACCATGTCATCACTTCATCGGGGGTTCAGTGACCCAAAAAATATAAAGGCGATTCAAGACTGGCCTATTCCGCATTTCACGGAAGACGTTCGACAGTTTTTGGGTCTTGCTTCCTACTATCGCAGGTTCGTCCGCAGCTTTGCCAACATTGCCGCACCACTGCACCATTTGACCGAGAAGGGAAGGCCGTTTCACTGGACTCATCAGTGTAACAAAGCGTTTTACTCTGCGATGTGCGCTGATAAATTCGCTAATTTTAGCGTTTCCAGATCTGTCTTCTAGTGCTGGTCAGTTTATTCTTGACGCGGATGCAAGCGACACCGGAATTGGAGCTGTCCTGTCACAAGTCGGACCTGATGGGTTGAAGCGTGTGATTGCTTACGGAAGTAGGTATCTGAGCAAACAGTAACGTAATTATTGCACAACACACAAGATGTTGGCTTTGGTGGCATACACAAAGCATTTTCGCCATTTCCTTTGGGGGCGGCGTTTCCTTATTCGCACGGACCACCATTCGCTTAAGTGGTTATCAAACTTTATGGACCCCCAAGGGGAGGTCTCCCGCTGGCACGAACAACTTCAAGAATATGATTTTGAATGTGTGCATAGACCCGGCAGACAGCATGCTAATGCAGATGCTCTGTCACGACGCAACGGCAGACACAACTTCGATTTTCCCTCGTGTTCAGATCACCACGTAGACGTACTGTCGCTTGACACCTCCAATTCTGCTGAGTGGTCGGATCTCCAAAGGAACGACCCAGAGCTCAAGCTTATTTATGAAAGGCTATCCACCGATGGAATCGTACCTACAAAAGCGGTGATGGCAGCTTAAATTGGGAGGCTCATTGCGTGTGGTCGGTATGGCAACGCCTCGGAATTCATGATGAAATCTTGTACTATCAATACGGACTGAATTATTCCAAACGAATGGTTGTTCCCCAGTCCAAGTTTGATTCCGTGTTGCGCTAACTACATACCGAATTAGGACACCCAGGGCAGAGAAAATGGATGAGGCTGTTGGGCAGCGATTCTGGTGGCCAGACCAGCGCAGAGATGTGGTTAACTTCTGTAACGCTTGTCAGGAATGTCTTCGTGCGAAACCGCCTCAGAGGCCAAATCGCGCATCGCTTCAACCCATCATCACCGGATACCCAAATCAAACAGTTGCAGTAGACATTATGAGACCCCTACCCCAAACCGACCGTGGTAGTCGCTACATTCTTATCCTGGTCGACCATTTCACGACGTGATGCGAGGCCACTCCTATTCTCTACAACCACGCAAATGTGGTGGCACATGCGATCTTCGAGCAATGGGCCTCGCGTTGGGGCGCCCCGGAGCAGTTGCATTTTGACCGAGGTTCGAATTTCGAGAGCACTATTGTTTCTGAGCTATGCCATCTTCTTTGTAGCCGTAAAACGCGCACTACTGCTTACCACCCGCAAGCAAACGGTAGAGTTGGACGTGCACATCGGGCGTTAAAGACTCTGCTAAAAGCGTTCACGGACGAATACAGCGCACGGGAGTGGAACCGCGCACTTTCACATTTTTAGCCTACCGTTCCACCGTTCATTCTTCGACATCCCACTCCCCACATTATATGATCACTGGGCGTGAGATGCGTCTGCAGTTTGATTTGACTGTACCGCGACCGTCGTCAGATCAGCTGCTAGCCACGGAGCATGCAAAGAGGGTACGCAGCGACCTTTCCTCCAAGACTGGTCTGGACCGCCTCCTTCGCTGACCCTTGGTGGGGATCAGCTAGAAGTCGTTCAAAAATTCAACTACCTGGGAAGTTTTATCAGCACCCGTGGGATTGAAGATGAGATCACGGATCATATAGCAAAAGCTCGGGGCGCTTTTGTTAACCTTCGCCACTTATGGCGCCGGCGCGACATCACTCTTGCCCTGAAGGGTAGAGTGTACAATGCAGCAGTACGTTCGGCCCTGCTGTACGGTTGTGAAACCTGGCCGCTTAAAGCAGCGGACCTGAAGAGGCTAGTTACTTTTGACCACCGGTGCCTTCGTACTTTAGCTCACATCTGGTGTGAACACCGCATGAGCAACGAGCGTGTTGGACGCCTAGTTTACGGCACTGGAAAAGGCAATAAACCGCTCAACACCGTTATTTCACGCACCAGGCTCCCATGACTCGGCCACGTGTAACGCATGCCAGCCCACCGACTCCCGCGACGTGTTGTTTGCGCGCCGGGGGTGTGGATGGAAGCAGAGGAGGGGTGGCCAAGCGATGACTTGGTCCAGAGGAATGAAGGCTCTCACTTCTGTGCTGACCTCGGTTGGAGTGTCTCGGCTCCCTGGTTGGGGTCCGAAAGACGATGAACACCTTTGGTTGGACACACTTGCTGATATGGCTGAGAGCCGACCTCAGTGGCGTTCGTGCTGAGTTTCTTTGTCCCACCCATCCCTCTTGGCCCTCCTCTCCAACCACGATCTCATTATTTAGCCTTATCTAATTTCGCATAGTAATTTTTTTGGTGCACAGCAGCCGGCTGGTAGCTTACCGGAACGATGCCCATCCGTTACCGGTAGCTCAGCCAGCTTGCACCAGCTGCAGTCTTTTCTCCTTTTTTCTATGTATTGCGGCACAGTAGCTGAGGTGTTCCCCACCTCTAGCTAACGTGTATAACAATAATAATACTAATACGCAGCGAACCAACTCGCAAAGAACTGCTTGTCCAACACCCAACGTCACCAAAAAGACTACTACGATAGACGAGTCGAAGGCTTACCGCTACAACCTGGACAGTTAGTCTACTTGCATGCACCGGTGCCCCCACCGGGACTTCCCTCGAAACTGCACAGGGCTGTTCACTGTTGGAGAAGTGTATAACGATCGTACCTGCCGTATCACGGACAACACCCAAGATCCGAGACGTTCTTTTGTGGCTCACTTTAACCGCCTGAAACCGGCGACTCTGAGTACCAGCGACCCACGCGTCTCGCATGAGAACGAACCCCCAATTCCAGAGGCCACCGAGTACGTGGAGATAGGTGATACGACGGCACCCGAGCAGTCGACAGCAGGTGTTGAGGACAACACCTAAATCTAGGGGGGACAGTGTAGCGGCATCGCACTCACTTTAACCGCAGTCTATTCATTCTCACTTTTTCTCTTATTTTCCAGATGCATCGTGTAAGACCTCCAGCTCTAACAAAACCACGAACGGACAGTCGTGAACCATAAACTGTTTATCTCCTTTATCTCTTCGATTGTATATTCTATATTGAGCCTGTTTTACTGTGTTGTACGACTTCACTTCCGTTCTGTGAATACACGCTGTTCATCGCCCACTGTGTTCTTCCGTCCGGGGCTCCCGCCCACCGTATTTACCTGTGGATTGCGTGATTAATCGCGTTGTTGTGCTTGTTGTCCTTCAGCTCGCGGATATATCTGACCTTCCTCCAACTATTGCACACTACAGAGTTTATCCGCGGCCCAGTGCTCATTGGTCTTCTAAAGTAAAGTGGTTAATAACGTACAAAACGCCTACATTTTACAAATGACGTTTGTAAACTTCAGAAGAAGGTTGCAAGCAAAAATGTCTAAGTGCTGTTTTGTAGTTCGTTTGGTTTGTCACTAACTTTGATTTATGGCCGTGTCAACGATAGAGAAGCTCACAAATCAACGTGTATCAGAAATGTTACTTGAACGCAGGTACCTGCAGTTGATTTGGATATTCAGCATATTTTTGATTATTGTTACATATTTAATGGTTGAAAGGATCATAGGATTATAGAGAACAGAAGGAGAAATCCTTTGTCAGCTCCATCGCTTCCTGATCACTGTATGGAGGCCGCGATTCGATGTTAAGCGGGAATCCACAAGGGACCGTGACAGCTACCGTGTAAGCTGCAAGGGCCCATCGTACTCAAAAGATAAGAATCTAACATTTGCTTGAAACATTCCTGTCTGGGCATCGACCACATGCTTCAGTAAGTCGTTCCAATCGTTGACTACGCGAGTTGATAGACCGAGAGCGGGATGAACCCGGAGCCTTCTGCGTTTGAACAGTTTCCAGTTGTGACCTCGAGTTGAACTTTTTGCATGGAATTGAAAGCACGCCTGCAGTTCCGTCCCCATCTCTCATCTCAGGATGCGACTGGTGTAACTCACGTCACCGAGACGTCGGCGATAATCCAGGGAGAACAGGTTCATCTGCTTAAGTCTCAGGGGATAAGGAAAATCCCGTACCTCCAAGATGTATTTCGTTCCCCGTCGTTGGACCTTATCAATAAAGTCACATTCAAACTTGGTGAGAGGAAAGACGGCAGGTAATCCGTATTCGAGAATGTGGCGGACATGGGAAGTACACAAGAGTCAGAAGATATCCGGATTCAAACGCGAGAAGACTCTTGGTATGGCATGGGACATCCTGTTGACAGCAGCAACCCTTTGTAACGTGTCCTGTGTAGTCCGTTGATCAGATAACTCCAACACGCTGGGGTCTTTTTCAAGGATTGAGGTTCTGAGCGACGCCCCACCAATATGGTACTTTCCGAAAGGCTCAGGAGCACCAATGGGGAGAACGGAGCACTTATCACGATGTATGGGCAATCGCCATTTGACTGACCACTCATGTAACGTATCAAGTATAGCCTGTAATCGGTCCGCGTCGTCAAGACAGGATACCTTCATCCACAACTCGTCGTCAGCGTAAATCAAACAATCCAACTGAAGTTCCGCCGGGAGGTCATTTTTGAAGATCTTGTAAAGTTCTGGGCCCAGGGCCGATCTCTCTGGGACACCGCTAGTCATGAGCACAGGAGCGGAGTAAGTCTCGTTCACGTCGAGTGGCATTGTTCGGGCATCCAAAAAATCAGCCGTCCAAGAGAGAACGTCCCCAGAAACACCGATTAATCGTAGTTTATAAAGGAGCCTTTCATGAGGAACCTTGTCAAAGGCCTTGTTGAAGTCGACAAAAATAACATCCAGACGTTTCCCAGCGTCTAATGATTTCACCCACCTTTCACGGGCCACGAGCAGATTCGAAGAACATGAGCGTGCCCACCGAAAACCATGCTGCGCACAAGAGGACGTTTCGGTTCTCGAGGTGGTAGAAGTGCTCGCTTGCGTATCCTCTCCATTACCCTGCACAATATTGGCGTTAAGCAGATGCGTCTATAATTGGCAGGATTTTGACGATCCCCTCCTTTGTGTATGGGTTTAACAATCCCCACTTTCCAAGCAATCGGGAGCCATCCAACTTCAAGAGAATGGCGATATACCCGACAAACAGGTGCGGCAGTGTATTCAACCACCGTCTTGACGAACAGCGGATGTAACCGATCATGACCCGGCGAGGAGTTCGGATCTAATTCACGAATACTTTTGGCAACGACATCGGTGCTCATTTCTACATGATCCAACGAAGAAGGGAGTATTGGCACCGCGTCACTAGGAAATAGCGTCTCCATCGAGTAAAGAGATGAATATTGCATGGCCAGGAGACTGGCTTTCGCAGCGTCATCAAGTAAACCGACATGCGCCAAGGAATACAGAGCAGGAATGCCACTGCCTGCTCTGGCACTTCTCTTCAGGTAAGAGAACAGTGCCTTGGGAGTCGTCTTGGATTGCACAGCCAAACCGAGTTCGTACTTATGGCCTGCTAATTGTAACTAAGTAGTTATTCCGGGTTTGATCATCATCATCATCATCATCATCATCATCATCATCATCATCATCATCATCATCATCATCATCATCATCATCATCATCATCATCATCATCATCATCATCATCATCATCATCATCATCATCATCATCATCATCATCATCATCATCATCATCATCATCATCATCATCATCATCATCATCATCATCATCATCATCATCATCATCATCATCATCATCATCATCATCATCATCATCATCATCATCATCATCATCATCATCATCATCATCATCATCATCATCATCATCATCATCATCATCATCATCATCATCATCATCATCATCATCATCATCATCATCATCATCATCATCATCATCATCATCATCATCATCATCATCATCATCATCATCATCATCATCATCATCATCATCATCATCATCATCATCATCATCATCATCATCATCATCATCATCATCATCATCATCATCATCATCATCATCATCATCATCATCATCATCATCATCATCATCATCATCATCATCATCATCATCATCATCATCATCATCATCATCATCATCATCATCATCATCATCATCATCATCATCATCATCATCATCATCATCATCATCATCATCATCATCATCATCATCATCATCATCATCATCATCATCATCATCATCATCATCATCATCATCATCATCATCATCATCATCATCATCATCATCATCATCATCATCATCATCATCATCATCATCATCATCATCATCATCATCATCATCATCATCATCATCATCATCATCATCATCATCATCATCATCATCATCATCATCATCATCATCATCATCATCATCATCATCATCATCATCATCATCATCATCATCATCATCATCATCATCATCATCATCATCATCATCATCATCATCATCATCATCATCATCATCATCATCATCATCATCATCATCATCATCATCATCATCATCATCATCATCATCATCATCATCATCATCATCATCATCATCATCATCATCATCATCATCATCATCATCATCATCATCATCATCATCATCATCATCATCATCATCATCATCATCATCATCATCATCATCATCATCATCATCATCATCATCATCATCATCATCATCATCATCATCATCATCATCATCATCATCATCATCATCATCATCATCATCATCATCATCATCATCATCATCATCATCATCATCATCATCATCATCATCATCATCATCATCATCATCATCATCATCATCATCATCATCATCATCATCATCATCATCATCATCATCATCATCATCATCATCATCATCATCATCATCATCATCATCATCATCATCATCATCATCATCATCATCATCATCATCATCATCATCATCATCATCATCATCATCATCATCATCATCATCATCATCATCATCATCATCATCATCATCATCATCATCATCATCATCATCATCATCATCATCATCATCATCATCATCATCATCATCATCATCATCATCATCATCATCATCATCATCATCATCA
>CALYDF020006570.1:0-13289 GCA_944474145.2 Dicrocoelium dendriticum
CTAACGTTTGATCCTTAACTGAAAATCCACGTCTAATATAATGCTGGTAACAAATGTCAACTCCCAAAAACTGTGCGATTTAATTAGGAACAAAAAAGAACGCACCGCGGTGAACTATTTGAATCCCCGCCTCTGAGTTGCACAGGCGGTTGCTTTGGAAACGCGATCTCTCCACCAAATCCAAACATGTTATTGTTATTGACACACCGGTTAGCAGCCGGGTCAGCACAGACGAGCCTCTTGACAGGTCACAAGCGGTTACACGTGAATCTAGACAGGCCTCGGAACGAAGCACAGGCTATGGATCTGGTCAGAGCGCTTCTTGGTGTGACACTAGTGGTCTGCGGCCGGTGGGTTGATTTGAAGTGGCAGTATCAGTGACTGCGACACAGTCGAAAGATTAGCGGTAGATCCCTTATATTTCTGCCTGTATCTGCCTTACGCACCTATGGATAAAATCAATCGTGTAGTTGTTAAAGAGCCCTTCCAAAGGCTTCCAAAGGCCACAATACTTGGTGTAGGATGCAAACCGGAAGAATTTCCTCTTGTAAACCTTCCGACAGAAAACGGGAAAATGTAAAAATCGACGGAAGCGAGTCGTCTGTAATGCGTGGATTCAAAATACGCTGTGCTTTTGAAAGAGCAGGTCGAGGCTGTTCGTATGAGCGTACAGTGACAACGCTGCGAGCAGATGGAGAGGGGATAGAGTGGAATAATCCAAATGACTAGAGCGCACGTACGTCACGCTTGTGTAAAGACGACTTGATCGTTTGGATTGTAATGTTACTTTCAGCAATGGAGGTACACACGCTTTGTAGTTAGGTGACTGCGGTAAAATTGATGTCGAATTGGCGATAACATTTTTGAGTAAGAGTATTTCCCGGACAAAACGTTGTTCCTCACACTATTGCATCTTGGTCTATATTTCGCTTAATTTCTGGAGCTGGGCGAGAAAGTAGAAAGGATGGATTGTGCGTATTTGGTTTACGAAAGTCATGCGGATAATGTTTGCGTTTCTGACGTTCGCTCCAAAGGAAATCTGGAAAAATTCGAACAGTGCATGGGGTAGTCCGGATGCAAGTGGCGGATAAGAGAACTGCCGCTGCATCATCACCTGATTGAAGTGTTACCTGGAGTAACGGCGGGTCACTGCAGTGTAGGTATTTCGGGTGACGGACGAGCGGTAGAATACTGGCTGGCTTTGTTTGAACCAATCAAGTCAATTCACTTCATGAACTGCTTTATACATATTTTGACGGGTAAATATTCACTTACAACACACCTGATCTTAGAGAAATACCAGCATATGAAAAGTGCATAAAAGTAACATGAATCGGTTTGATAAGGAACGGGCAGATTCGCCAATTTTATGCTATATTCCCAAATAGATGAGGCACGGGTCAGCTAAGCTGGTCAGATCATAAGATACAAAGGAAATGCAGAATGGTTTTACAAAATCTCCGTATAATCACAGTTGTGGTTCCACCTACATTGACGCTTGCGCCAGTGCTTTTGTTTTAACATTCACCGAACTCCACGACAATTGCAAAACGTTCAGATACCTTTAGGTGAATGGTTGGGAAAAGAAAACAACATAACAATGTTTTAGGTGTATGAGCAAATGTACATAAAAACTGTAATTTAAAAATGTATTGGTTTGTAACAATAATTTATACCTAGTGAAAGTGTGTGAGCAGACATGATAACACGACCAACGGTTAAACCGAGAATTGCAACCATCATGAAACATAAAGCAGTTGAAATTAATGATTTACCTCCCGCAAGAGATATGATAACACTGGTCAAACGGAATTGTGTACTTAAATTTGGTAGGCTAGTTGTAGTTATCAACAATGCACCCTTTCAGTAGGTCCATTTCTTGCAGGCACAGTGCATTTCAACTAGTTGTGTAATGAAAAGGAAGCACTATACGAAGGATAGGGAAAAGTTTGCTTATCTAACCCACCAATGTGCTTATGTTTTTCAAAAGCCATCAGTGGTTCTTCAAGCTACATAAAAGCGCAGTAAGAAGCAGTGTAGATGAAGAAAAAATTAAAGATTAATCCCACCTATCCAACTCATCGATATGCCTATATATTCTTAGGTCACCAACGGGCGATCAACCTGCGTAACACGAAGAACATGACAGTATAGACTAGAAGAAAATCAGAGCTAGGTCTCATTTATCCAACCTCTCCATGTCCCATTGTTCTCATAGCTCACTCGTTGGTGATCAGTTTGAGTAATACCGAAAGATGTGAGTGAGCCAATCTGCAACATCAGGACAGGTACTGTGAGCCCAATGGCAATACGTCGCGCACCAAGCGGAAGTCATGTGTTAAAATTTGTGCACCTAATCGTCAGCCCTCGGTAGCTCAGGTGGTAGAGCAGCGAACCGGAAATTCGTGGACCGGGGTTCGACTCCCCGTCGAGGCATATTATTGTGTGTGAATTTTAATCGTGACTTCTACTTTCTACAAACTTTAGCCTACTCACAAACTTCCAACATTAAAGCTAAGTTATCTAGCGAGAAAAAGTCATGCTAAGGAAACACTGTATTTCACGTCGTGTTGACAAGCGATTCTCGCCAAATTTTTCTGTACTTTATATTTCAAATTTGGCAAGTATTTCGATGTTACCAGGTCCGTTCTCATACACCCATTCGTCTGGGTAACTGACACGAAACTGTTCTTTAACCATCAACAGTTAAGTACTCTTTTAGTTGCAACTTAAATATTTGAAGCGCAGATGTACTTCTGCTGGCCTGAGGCATTCTATTCCCTAACGCGGGACTTTTGTGTGTAATGGTATTGCAACGCAGCCGTGGGCGACAACGAGGTAGTTTTATCACACAGTCTTTGTTGCTTAGGCCATATGGTGAAGATTCTTGGAACACCGGCTGGTAGTAACTAGTGTATGTTAGTTGATGGACAATTGTGAAAGGTGGCTGGCGCTATTGCGGTTCTATATGTAACACATGACATCTACCTTTATAATTAAGCTTAGAGGTGCAGTCCACGATTCTTTTTGTAATCTACCTTTGTGTAGCTTGCATTACAAACGTGTCGCGTTTTTAATGCTACTAAAAAGTGGTAGCGCAGTATTTTAATAATGGTTTGGCATACAGTTTGAATGACAAGAGGTTAACACGCATTGCTATAAACAAGCGGCCTATCATTCCAATAGTCTCTCGTGTTTCAACCACTGTAAGCCCAAATTGTTTTTAAAATTCAACCGATCTGAGTAACCGAGACCTCAGTCCCATATAGATTCGCATAAAGAGATTGGGATTCCACGAAAGTAAGACAATCATTCAGGTGGAACCAAGCGTCCATAGCACATAATGTTGCATTTAGACATTAAAAATCGCATAGACGCTCGGACACATCAAGCTTCGAGAGAAACTAGGTCCATTTGTATCGCAGATATAAAAGACGGAGATTGAGAAACAGTGGCATACAAAATGTTTATATCATTTGCGAACAAATAAGTTCAACCATGCCGAATTGCCTCGAAAAGATCTTTTACATAAACCAAATAAAGAAGAGGGCCGAATACACCACCTGGTAACACTGCACCAGTAAAAATTTTTCCCGACAGATACCCATCTCTCTTGATTCTCTGCCATCGACCAGTGAGGTAAGTTTCTAAGCAAAATAGTAGTGAGCCTGCAATTCCACAAAGGCGAAGTTTATGTGTAAGCTTTCTGTGTGACACTCTGTCAAAGACGTTTTAAAGGTCCAAGTCAAGTATGATACATCATCATCAACATCATCAACAGCAGTACATCGGCCATTTGAACTGCTGCTTCGCTGCCATACAACCATGAGGACCTATGAAATAAAGAATAAGAAGAGGGCGAGAAGGGGGACTTACCTGAAAACCTTAATGCCCTAAGCAAACATTCAGGGTCAAGGCGCCTACACCTGGTGTAGACAACGTACCGTCACAAACAGCTGGCTATCATGCAAAGAAAAGGCGGCATCGGCGAGACAGCTTCCTTGCGGCTTTCACTGCTACGCGTCATAATCAGCCATTACCCCGAAGATAACTCAGCAGCAACCACACTTTAAACAGGTAATCCGATTAGGAAACGGCAGCAGACGCGCCACTGGTGTCGGTTGCGAGCCATGTCCTGTAAAGTGTCGAGCCAAGCACAAGACTTGTCACGTGGACTCCAGCCCGGAAGGCGAGACGGACCAACGGCACCCAGTTTGGTCGTCAGTGTCTTCATTTCCCGTTGCCAAGTCAACTTCTGTCCACCGCAAGCCTTGCGCCACCCTACACCTGGCAGACTAAACAAGGCCCTCCTAGGTAAGCGGTGACCAGGCATACATAGCACGTGCCCGAACCAACGCAACATATTCAGTGCTATCTGTTGTTCTAGGGAGCTAGCATGATTATCATCACCTAGTACTCACCTTCGCACATCATCGTTGCGGACACGCTGGTGTCATCGGACACCAGCAATGCTACGCAGACAACGATGATCAAAGACTTGAAGGCGCCTCAGGTCTTCAGATCGAAGGGACCAAGTTCCGCTACCATAGAGTAGAACGGGTCTCACGCTGGCCTTGTATACACGGCGTTTCAGACGGAGGGAAACTCCCTTCTGTCGCCAAAGATGCCGCAGGTTCAAGAAGGTAGCTCTGGCTTTTGCAATGCGTGGGCTGACGTCATTTTCTATGCGCCAATCATTGCTGCTGCAGCTGCCAAGATAAGTGAAATGACCAACCACCTCGAGTTCCTCGTTAGCAAGCGTCAAGTGGTCATCAAGTGGCTGGTGGTCCTGCAGCAACACTTTGCACTTTGAAGGTGCGAAGTGCATACCAAATAATGGGACCACTCTGGATAGGCTATTCAGGGTTGATTTGGCTGCCCCAACTTCGTCGAAATGCACGACGATATCGTCCGCATAATCTAGCTCAACTAACCTTCCACCAGGCAACAGTTCAACGCCTACATCGTGAGATTCCGCAAGGGAACACTCCATGATAGGATCCACGACGAACTTGAACAAAAATGGGGAAATCGGACAACCCTGACGAACGCCACTTGTGGTCGGAAAGCTATCCGATAGGACACCGTAGACCCTGACGAGGCTTGTAGTGTTCGAGTATAGATCACGAAGGATGTTCACATATTTCGTGGGAACACCTTTCCGCTCAAGTATTTCGGACAGAATCGATCGATCGACTGAATCGAACGCACTCTTGAAATCGAGGAGCACAGCTATTGTCGGTTTGGAGTATGTGTGGCACTGCTCTGGCACCTGTCGCAAAATGAATATATGGTCTATACAGCCACCTCCTGGGCGGAAACCGGCCTGCTCTTCTCTGATCCGAGATTCCCGTTCCGCAGTGAGGCGACAAACGATAAGCGAGGCCAGTAATTTTGTCACAATTGTCGTTAGGCTAATACCCCTGTGGTTAGAACAGGATGTGCGATTTCCCTTCTTGTATATTGCCACTATAATCGATTCGCTCCAATTAGCCGGGCCACTCTCCTCTTTCCAGACACATGCGCATAAGGAGGTCAGTGCTTTGCATAGGACCTCACCTCCATCCTTAACTAGTGCGGGTGGGAGGGAATCCGGGCCAGCGGCACAAAAACGATTGAGGGCAATGATCGCGTTTCGGACCTCGGCCTCCGACGGAGGTTCTAAACTAACCGTCCATGGCTCGTCCTGCATCACCTGAGTAGGAAGAGGTCCGGGAGCAGGAGGCCAGCTGAACTGATCTTGAAAGTGTTCCGCCCAGGCAGCCATACGGCGCTGCTTATTGTGTATCAGCGCACCGGCGCTGTCTCTGATTGTCTCACTGACGCCTGGTTTTCTGTGACCAGTGTTGTAAATAAGCTGGAAGAGCTTGCGGTAATTGTCTACTGCGCCCGCCTCCTCCATTTCTTGAACTCTTTTGGTCCATCAGGCTTCCTTGTCAGCAAGCAGGCCCTGCTTTAGTTCACGCCTAATAGCTCGTCTGGTCACATTGTGTTTAGAGCCAGCCGGGAGGTGTCTTCTAGCTTCCAACAGGTTCACCGACCTCTCGGATATCCAGTGACTGGTGCGGTGACGATGGATAGTGCCACAAGCAGATGCTCCTGCGTCGTGCATGGCGGCCGAGATTCTATTTCACTGAAGCTCAGCGTCATAAGGATAAGACTGCGGAAGTTCAGTATACAGTGCGTCTTGATAGGCTTGCCTAACAGAGGACTGAGTCAATTTCTCAGTTGCCATTCGTAGGGGACGCTTGGTGCACCTCCCGGTAAAGTTCATGGAGAAACGACAGCGTACCAAGGCATGATCAGAGTCGACACAGGTACTCCAGTATGAGCGGCAATCCAGGATGGAACCACGCCCTCTGTAACTTATGGCAATATGATCAATTTGGGTCCATGGTTGGTCAGCTACAGGAGGACGCCAAGTGTCACTTCGGCGCCCACAGTGTCTAAAAGCAGTGCTACTAAGAAACAACTGGTGCTCCGCACACAGTTGCAGCAGATGCTCACCGTTGTCAGTCCGTTCGGAGTTAAGCCCACAGTTACCACCTAGCTGAGCTTCTGAAGAGCTCAGACGCCCTACTTGTGCGTTCATATCCCTTGCAAGTACTATAATATCTGAACTGGTAGCACTGCGTAATAGCGCATTCAGTTCGTGATAGAAATTGTCCTTGACATCGTTTGAACTGCAGTTTGTGGGAGCATAAGCGGAAACCACGAACAAACAGCGTTTTGTTCTACTTCGTAAATCAACCTTAGCTGATGTCGTCAAACGGACTGCACATAAACGGCTGTTCACCGGAATCCAATCAACCAACGATGGCTCAGCCTTGGAGCTTAGAATGATACCTACACCAGCTTGGCCCGTGCTTGCTGCATCGGCGTCTCCGGATACGTGCAACCAACAACGAGAGGATAAGCCGGGTGCAGTCAATTCAATAACCCGGTTATGGTCATTGCTCTTAGTTTCGGACACACAACACGCATCAATACCCAGTGTGTCCAAGGTGCATGCGAGTGCAGCCTGTTGACCTGTTTGTCTTCGAGTGCGAACATTGAATGTCGCCATGGAAACGGGATAGCCTGGCCTTATAAAGGACTTTTGCCGAAAGGCCTCCGATAGGTGCGGTGGGATGGTGGCTGCAGATGGTTCTACTGCAGTGGCACTTCGGCTACTGTCAATTAAGTTGGGAATTATAGTAGGAGGGTTAGAAATAGATGTGGGGATGGGAGTAAGAGAAATAGGTGGAAAAGAAAGAAGGGAGGCGCCAGCAGTAGCATGTTTTCGCTTATCCGCCCTGCTGTATGCAGCAGATAAGGCGACCCATGATAATCTGCGCGACGACCGATGCAGGATGAAGTTTATGTTTGAAGAAAAGGTGATGGTTGTATGTAGACTGAGATACTGCCAGGGCGCCCAGACCTAGACAGTAGGACGATTAGGGTCCTCATCTAAAGCCTTTGGCTTAAAAGCCTGTCCACAAGGCAGTGGGGAGGTGGCAATGATTTAGTTTTACAGAAATGGACGCCATCCCATTTCAAACCCCCAACCTGGAGGACCAGGAGACTGAGTTTGTTTGACCTCACCATTGACCAACCTGGGAGAAGTAGCTCTCAAATTGCCCAGAGACATCACCCAGTATAGCTCAATGGGTCAATGAGGTACGCAAACCTTCGCACCACGTTAAGGTCCAGTTTCGTTGCGACGGCAAGTACGATACAGGCCTTACCAGAGTCTGTCGACTTTGTTCAGTGATCAGAAATCTAGCTGGCAAATGCCATTTGAAAGCTTTTGAAGAAATCCGTCAACCGAAAATTGGTCGGTTTAATACTAAGCAATACTGTGACTTCCACCAGTACACATCTAACACACAAGCTACTCTCTTGTTTTTATACTAATGTACATGGCCTTCTCGGTAAACTGATGGAGCTTCGGTTAGGTACTGCAACGATACTGTGGGACCTTATCATGGTAACCTAAGCATAGTTGAGTGAAGTGATCACGAACACAGAAATCGTGCTATCTGGAACGTCATTGCTGCGCAATGATCGGCCGAACAGAGGATGCGGTGTACTAATCTGCTGCCGCACTGATCTACATCTTGAACTAAAAATGAGTCAGGTGTCCACATTTTTGACGCACTTTGGCGTTGTCTTTACCTAAGTCGTGGTAACACAAGTTTAATGGGCAACTTGTACGGCCATCCGTCATCCACTTCAGAAATAAACCATCGCCTAGCTTCCACTATGAAAACTATCCTCACACAAGCACAGTCACACCCTCCTTGTTGGTGACTTCACTCTTCACGCCCTAAAAACTGCGGCCAGTCTCGATGGGAAATTTAAAACGCAATTGTCTTACCTACAAGATTTAAAACGGGGAACAACCCAAAGGTCCTCGGTCTCGTAGTCACCAACGGGAAGCCTATGATCCAAACAGTATCGACAACTAGTCCTTTGGGCCGCAGCGATCATGCAACGTTGTTTTTCAACTTTCTCTGTTGTACAGCTTTTATTGCAAACAACGCAGATGACTCTTAGCTTTCTGCCAATTACATGGTTCTGACGACACCCATTAATGCAATCGACTGGTTCTTTCTAGCGTCATTATTTTTTTAAATTTTGCCTGGTGGGAGTTTGTTCATCAATGTAACAAGTTAGTTGTCAGTGCATCGAGAAACGTGCCCCCATGCGTGACGAGATTAAGGTCATCCTTATGCAGCAAGACGCGGATATGCATAATCATAAGTGATCTACTCCTTCGATAATACAAGGATTCACCCTGTGCCGAAACATGGGAAGTCTATGCTAACCAGAGAAATCAAAGCGTGAAACTGGTACGTAAGGATAAGCTAAAACGTCAACAGGGTCGAGCCGATAAATTCTGCTTCATGCCTGAGCTCTTTTACAGACATGTTAGCAAACTCCGTAAAGTGCAGCGAGGTATCCTTGCACGTCAGCACGCCAAGTGGACAAGCATAGACTACAACAAGAGCATCCAACATATTACATCCTCAATTCTTCCATAACTCTCAAAACAGGAATTCGTCGCTTATGCTGTACGCGCAAGTTATAACAGCAACAGGATTTAGTCATATCACGTTTGCGGTTACAGACTTTCTGAAAAGTCTAAATTATCTACTCGATCAAACCGCTCCTGTTTCCGATAGCACCCGAGCAAATGTGTTGAAGGTAGCTACGTTGAATTTCGTTTATCTAACCCTTAGATACTTCTAACGATGTCTCAACGACTTATGTGTTCCCACAATGTGAAAGCACATAATCGGCACTCTCATTCACAAAAAAGGAAATCGTGCAGTTCCAGATAACTATCGCCCGAGAACTCTCCTGCCGGTAGTGTCCAAACTCTTGGAGTCTATTTTTGCGGAGCCGCTCGTGAATTAATTAGAGGAATGCAAATTCATAGTACAAAAACAGCATAGATTTTGCCAGAACGGGTCTTGCACCACTCATTTGTATATTGCTCGCTCCATTTGGATTGAAAACCTTGACAGTGGTGTTTGAGTTGAAGCATCCTGGTTGGACTTCCCGAGGGCATTCGACAGTTTATACCACCGTACCCTCATTCAAAATATTTAGAGCTCTGGATATTGTAACTCAATACTTGGGTAGATAGATAAGTATCTGATTCAACTAATTTTGTATGTCAAATTTTGCAACGTCATCTCTGACACTATGGATGTTCAGTGTGGAGTGCCAAAGGGCTCAGGACATGGTTCACCCCTATACCAGATTTGCATATGCATGCAAACACGGTTACTTCCAACTAGTTACTCTTCCCTGATGATCTTAAGTCAAGGCTTGCCGTCAAAACAAAGAGTGACCACGTAACGCTTCAGGAAAACTTTGCTATGGTATACGAATTGTCGACTCAGCTGCTGCCTCTTTTAAACGCTATGAAGCGTAAGACATTGAGCATGCACCGTTAATGCATTTTGGCGTACATGGTAGGGACAACGTTGCAGCTTGCCTTCACTGAATGAGATCTAGTTGCGATAGCATAAGAGGATCTCGGCTGTTCACCTCAGGCCAGGAAAGCGTCCAACTTGGTCAAACAAAACTTGGACTTTGGCGGAGTGCATCCTTGCCGTTTTACGCTTCACTAATGTCTCACATGCACAATGCCTTCATTAGCCCCCTTTCGGACTGCGCCATTTACATCTGCCAGTCTTGGCAATAGCGCGATCTCTTTCTACTTAAACTGGTACAACGTATAGGGACTAATTATGTAAAGAGCCTGTTTCATATCCCTACCGCCGAGTTTGAAAACCCTTGAGGTACAAAAATGACAGTTCTTTGAATCTGCTAATATTCCATTTTAACTTAAGGAATTTTAATCATGATTATCGTCATCTACTGAAGCTGATGCACAGTACCACTCTGAGAACCCACCAGCAAATTTTGGCCACCTAATATAGCCGGTAGATACTCCGCCGAAATTTCTTTTTACTTCGCGTGTTTCATTCACGTAACGTTGTTTTTTCTCCACATTAACGGTACTTCAAATGTCTCGACCATACAATCGTTCATTTACCTTACGCTATATAAGCCTCTATATCCCGGCTTCAACTTGGCACTAAAAATCAACGTGCCCACCTTACCTTTGCGATTAATGTATTGCACGAACTACCGCGGAAAATCATTTTGACTAGAATTGTTGATAGTATTTTTTAATGGCAATGAATGATCGAATGGCGGTTGGTGTGGTTGTATGAAAAAATTCACGAATTTCTTTAACTTATTTTGCGCAGATCAGAGTTTCCGGGATCTAGTTGGAGCCTGAGAAAATCTATGCTCATTTGCAGGAAAATACACTTGTGTTGGTTGACAAGGACGAGCTCCTTCGAACATCCAATCGAGATGTAGATACTTTTGATATTCCTCCACCATAGAGGCGGCTACCAAAATATCGTTAATGTTCTGGTGAACGAATCTGAATCAGAATATGACACACTCCATGAAGCGATGAACTCTACTTTGTGTGGTTCAGTCCGAATAGTGTTCTTAAGCACTTGCAGATTCTAAATGGCGCATTGATAACTGTCTTGAGGGTATCATCTTTGGAAAATACTGGCTAATTGTAAGCGCGCAATAAATGGAGCTTCGAGGAGAGGAGAGAACTAGGAAGAATTGCGTGACATTTTAAATATATGGAGGCTGATATCAGCAACAAACCTTGACGCTGTATTCAAAGCTAAGCTAGTAAACTAATAAAAACTAACTTCTACCCCACCGCAAGTAGCATAAAGCTTACGGTTCCATGAACAATACAAGCATACTTCGGAGCTACAGACTCGCTAATTCTGGTTAAGCTGATTTGGTAGCTTACTCCTTTCACATCAAATGGATATAAAAGGCAGAGGCGTTAGGTCCTAAGCGGTTAAATTGCAGAGTGCCTCTCTAAGCAGCTCACGGATAAGCATCACCGAAGAGTTTTAGCACGAGTAATTTATCTGGAATCGCCAGCTTAATTCTTCCGAATTTCAGCACTTCTTTACTCAGCCGGCCAGCAGGCCCGGAGTATGTTGGGGGTAAAATGTACCCGTAGTGAGATCTTGAGGGAGCATACAAATGAGGGAAATAAAACTATTACTATTTGAATATAGTTAAGTTCAGGGTCCACGTGCATCACTAGTGACCTGTAGTGTTTGGACTTATAGTGTTCCCTATGGATGATCATATCTATTTGAAACAGGAAAAAAAGAAACGATAAAAGTTCGTCAATACGTTGCTGGAGGTAAAACACTAAAAATCCGGTTCCACCATACACTACTAAATATTCATATTGTGTGGGCACATTAAGTACAATCATGACTTTATTTAATTACTGCTCAGTCCATTTGTGGATTACAACTTCAAAAATCTGAGTTATAATGTTAATGCTTCTTTTACTGTTCAGCATCATCTGAATAGATTTTCTTTTTGTTTTTGATATGCTATCCATACAATACTCGGATTATAAACCCAAACCGAACATTCATTTCTTCGTACCATTGTGGTTAACTGAAACAATGCTCTAATGATTTACTATCAAGCATGTCAACATTGCGCTGTCAGCTGCTCTCGGTCTCTCCAATGTTCCTTTGTCACGGTTTATCAAAGTTTGCCCCTGACTGTGATTACACACTGCTGGTTTTGTTATGGCTCATTGTTAAGTAACATCAGTGTTACACCTACAAACCCAGTAGTGTCATTTAGTTCAACCTAGATTTACTTCTATATAACCACCTATTCCGAGTTCCGATGGGTAATAATATTCTGTCTTTTTTCCAGTCAGTGAATCGACGAGTGACATTATGCTTACAGAATAAACTGTTTCCTACTGACACGCTCATTAAGGAAATTTGGCAACCGTACGCCACTCCAAAATCACGAAAGTTGGTTCGACTATAAGCTAACTGTAAGCAAGTATCCACAAAATATCAAAACTCCTTAGCGCTCATAGATGGCCCATGCTTAATCTACCATTTAAGACTTAATGAGCTGGTAAAGAAAGGATCCCGCGCACACGATTTTCCACGATGGCGTGCCAAATCACTCAGAAGCATTTAAAATGAGTGGCCCAAGAATATACGGTATAGTATCGATTTCAATGTTTGCTTTACCTGAAGCTAGATGTTGAGACTTAGTATTTCACCAACTGGAGAAACATATATGCAACTTTCTTTCCGTTAAAATTAACTTGAATTTTCTATGTAATCAAATGAAGCTTGCAGTTTTTTTTCCGGTGAGATTCTTTGAACTGCGTCAATCGGCGCGACTGATAAGTGCAAAATCAGCGCAAAATGTGCGTTCGTGGTAGAAAAGGATAACGCCTGGTCTTTAGAACCGCGTCAGTAAAATGACAGCAACTGACAGTGTGTTTGCCAAGCTTCAAAATATTTACAACGTTAACGCCCCCTTAGCAGTATTTTGTTACAACACATTTATATATAGAAATTGGGTATTGCCCACCCGAAAACACTGCACAGCCACGACGCGTTTCGATGTAATTTCATCTCATCAGGTGGAGACAGCAGGATTTGAACCCACGACCATTGGAATAGCAGCCAACACTACTACCCGTTTGGCTACCGGGTCACGATGGGCAATTTCTATCTACTTTGAATACGGTCCCAGTGATCGCGGTGACTAAGGTTCATTTCAATGTGAATCACAGTCCATTAAATTGAGGTTGCGTGTCGCAATCCAATCACACAACGTGTAATCCAAACTTGACCCTCCAATTAAACATTTATATATGATTTTGCGCCACACTCAAACTGTTTGTG
>CALYDF020006571.1:0-12786 GCA_944474145.2 Dicrocoelium dendriticum
CATTTTAGCGTATTGTTCTCCTAGGAACGTTTAGGAGGCTAATCTGGACAAGATCTGGACATGTGCTACCAGGATAACAGCTTCACTCCAGCTGATGATTTCAAACCATGGGAGAACTGAAAGCGTACCCATTTGCCCAATGAGACGGCACGCGACCACTGCCAGTACACCATGAACCATCTCAGTGACTAGGTCGCAAACCGAAATCCGATTAATAGTGTGCACAGTCGGCAGGCATCCTTGGTCAGCAGACAATTAATTACCTCTGCTCAGCGAATTGATCCTGTTTCGCCATACCAACTCCCACCTCCTCTGCTTCGCCGATACCATTGCCATAAATCATAATAAGCTAATGCTGTATCTGCAAAAACATTTTTTCGTCAGCATCAGGATGCACTGGTTGTAGGAGAAATATACCCGCATTGCCTCTCGTATGTTTGTATCTATGTTTGAACCCACACTGTTTTCTACTATTACCGCTATCGTTGTCGGCACTGATGAGGTCATACGAAATGCGTGCATCTGCGTAACTTCATTTTCTCATGGTGCTAGTCAACTTATTGAGGTGAACTGCCTGTTTTAAATTCCTCAAACGACGCATTCCCCTGCTCCCATTAAGCTTCTTTACCGTATGGTCAATCTGTGGTGGAAGATTGCCCGCAAGCTTTTGAGAATTAAGTTCTTGTTGGCTTGCATTCGACTACGTAGTTAACCTCGGACAATTTTGAAACCGTTACGTAGTAAAAACATTAAGCTTTCTGTACTAATATCAGACGCGTTGTGTCTGCTCAACTGAAGACCACGCGAGCGAACTTTCATGGTTTACTAGAAACCCGTACACGCTTGTAGACCATAGTCTAAAACTTGTCAGCCTGTTGTCGGACTGTATACCCAATATCGCGAAGCCGCCATCGATCGTACCAAAACAAAAGAACTGTTTCGGCGCGTAGAATCGTTGATGGACATCTGAGATGAAGAACCATATACTCGTGACCCAATTAATTATGTGGTGAACCCATCAAATTTGAACCTTCATGCTCTACCGTTAGAAGCATTGTCGTTCGGGCTAAATTACAGCCCGTCCACTAGACGATTGCTAGGATTATTTATTGATGTTTAGTTTGCGAACATTTTGATCAGTTGAAGGACCTTAAATCAATAAGTAACGAGAAGCTTATATGGTCTAGAAACAAACTGACAGATCTTGACTATGAATACTAATGTTCGCCAGTAAAATAAGTACGCACTTACGAACAGACCTCTAAGGTGGGTACGCGAACTGCGCAAGAATGTCATTATAATGAAGATGAGTAAATGCTCGGAATTAGTAGTCATGTACGACGATGAATACATCGAGAAACTAAGTGTTATACTTAGAGACACTAGCAAATTAAAACGACTGGAGCCGTGGGAAGTGACTGCGTTCTAATTCCTCAATAATAGTTGTTAGAAATGCTCCATAAGTATCTGGTGATCGACAGCGATACTTCCAACAGTTTAAACTCGCGTGGATCAAACTCACCACAGCTAGATGGGCTAACAAATACGCACAATAGCGGAATGCTGCTCAGACCGCTTCTCACTATAAGGAAAACAACCACAACATAAATTCGCTTGCTGGTTGGTCAGTGTGATTTCTCCACATAGAGCTCTGTTTAAGCCACTTGCGCTCAAAGATTTCTATGAGCCTATCGAAAATATTGATAAAATGAACCTGTCCGATAAGTTGATGTGTTCATTAGATGTGCAATCCTTGTTTACTAAAGTGCCGCTACACCAGACCTTTGATTACATTTGTGAAGTAGCAGAAGGTTCCGGAAGTTCGTTGTCGACCCCGGTTAAATTCTTCAGAGAAGCATTGTATCCATGTGCATAGAATGCAAATTTCCACTTCCAAATCATATCGCATCGCCAACTTGATATTGTAGCCATGGGCCGCTCACTGGGTCCCGTAATTGCGGCTTTCATCATGCTAATGATGGAAGGAGACCTATGCGAAGAAATAGCACAGTTAACCAATCATAAACGCTATATAAATGATATGACAGCCTTATGTTCAAGAGCCATGTAGGGCACATATCCAGTACCGCATTTCAACTGCTTGCGTGTCAAGTTGAGCTTTCCTTGCGGAGTCAAAATGCAGCACTGCGTTCCATAATTAGATGTTATCAGCAGCCACAAGGATAACGGACTGGAAACTGGTCTGCTTATCGATAAACCACGTGGTCTGGACAGTAACTGCATTTTGCCAGCTTCACGCCAATTCTTAACAAGCGGATGCTTGTGAGCACCCTACTAAGCTGCGCAACACGAATATGTTCGATTGATGGTCGGGCTGATGAACTAGAAATAATTATTACCAAAAAAATTGCAAATGGTTATTCTGGAAAATGCATCCAGAGGCGCAGCCAAATCCATGAAATGAAAGCTTCTCTACCTATTTTACCTAAGAGAAAGGTAGCTTTGAGCCATAATGTAATAGTAACATGGCTTCTTTGAGGAATGCACGACGTATGCATTCCGGCCACAGAGAGCATGTAAAATACTTCGAAAATTGTAATCGTCGATCGAAGACATAAGCTACCACAGTAACAACTAAAGAAAACTAACATAAATGGGACAAACCCCTAACCCTTTACCCAATACCCGTGTGAAAGGGAAAATAATTACTTAGGCAGGAAAATTGAACAATGCGTGCCGAAATAATGAGCCATGGCTGGGTGGCCGAACAACCTCCTCGTGGTGCCAGCTGGGTGGTTCGGGTTTACCCCCTTCCAGCAAATAGTTCGGCGGCAGTGTTCCAGGACGTGTTGGGTTTTCGCCTGGCAAGCGTTCTCCCTATAAAAAGCCACATACGTCCGTTTAACAACACTGTGACGTGGCGGTTGTGATTCGCCACTAACTAAAGTCACCCATTGCTTATCCGGACAATCGCTTCAAGTCCACAGATATCAAGCATGCATTTAGCACTGGCGACACTTTCAAACACATTCCAGCAAAACGACAGGAAACATTTACCAATCTCATAAACAAATCTAAACACGCCTACATGCAAACTTACGTACGTTCATACATAAACATATGCAACAATCCCATTATTCAATTGTACAATAATTGATCACATTTTGTACTCTTAACATGATCATGCCTGCGCAGGCGTGCCTCGCTTAGTCGAGAATACACAATTTATTTATTTATTTATTTACCGAAAGGGGCTCAGTGGAAGATAATGAGGCAAGCAAGTACAAATCAATCTACGTCGGTACACGGGCCGTCGCTATGTTTGATCAGCACATACTGATTGAAAGCTTGTCATCAAACCAAGCCCAATAACACGCTTAAGATCATTGCATCGCTATACCAAATCCCGGCTCCTCCGGTTTTCCTAGGCTATTGCCAACAAGCAAAGTAAGTCAGGACTTCGTGTGCAAATAAATTGCCTGTCAGCCTCAGGGTGCTCTGGTTGTGGCAGAAAAACACGCATCTTTCCTTTCATTTGTTTGTTTGCTTGTCTGCACCCACAAACTGTTGTGTAAGATTATCGGTTATCGAAATTTGCACTGATGAGACGATACAAAATGCACGCATCTGCTGAAATTCATCTGCTAGTTGTACTTTTCATGTTAGCATGGGAAACTAACATTTTTAAAAGTAAACATTGACAGACGCTTCTTTGGTCAATCGCGTATTCATTTCCTTGGCCATCGAATAGACCGCGACGGCATCTGTCCACCCCGCTTGCCAATGCTGACTACCCTATGCTACAATCAGTTACATGTCACCTTCGCCTTCTTGGAATGGTAAACTATTATAGCCGCTTAATTCCGGAGTGTTCCGGACTTCTCGAGCCTCTGACAGACTTGCTTAAAGGCAAGTGTTGTACGGTCGAGTAGACGATTGAAGCAATCAAATGCTTCAATAAGACCAAGCAAGCACTCTCCGGTACCACCGCGCTTATTCATCTGAATACCGACGTGGGGACTTCCCTGGTTCTCAAAACCAGCGCGTCGCAAACTGTCGGTTTGGCTGTACTAAAGCAAGTGGTAAAATGTCAGCCCCAGCCTCAATCATTCTTTTCTCCTCAACTGTAACCTGCCCGAACGAGATATAGCAATTTTGACCGCGAACTCAGCTATTTATCTGGCTGTCAAACCTTTCCGACATCTGATCGAAAGCCCCTGTTTACCGTTCTTAAATATCATAAACCGTTCGCTTTTGCTTGTTACGGACCTGCTCATGAAACTCGTCATCTTTAATATATCTCACGGTTGGCCACTGATATTTGACATGTTGTTAGCGCCAGTAACACCGAGGTTGACGTGATGTCCAGTTCTGACCACCCAACTTTCACTTCAGCCAATTAACCTTGAAGGTATCGCCGCTGATCAACAAGAACATTTCAAGTTACAGCAGCTGAGACTGAAGCCGTTGATCAGACTGTCTCACTTGTCCCTGGTTAACTCGGATTCCAAAATTTGCTGTCATCTGTCCACTGGTAAATCTCGACTTTTCCTCCCGCAGCCTTATTGACGAATCGTAATTGTCCACTTGCATGTCCTTTCACACCCTAGCAAACGCGCCGCTACGAACTGCTAACTGCTCAGTACATCCGGCAAAACATGCGGTCGGATTTTCGACAATAGATGAAACACAGCATCACCGTTCAGAGTAGCAAGGTCCAACGATACATTATTACTGACCCCGGCACCTTCTAGTTAATGGAAGCTCGCTTTAAACATGTGCATCTCGACATCGTTGATCGCTTTGTTTATCCGACCGCCTTACCTAAATGCTGACATTATTGATCGGTTTACGCGTTGGCTTTGACGAGGCGCCACTACGGGATCTTTCAGCAGAAACAGTCACCAGAACATTCGACGGAAACTGAATCTCCGTGTTTGGCACCTCTGCCAATGTCACCACGGATAGAGGTCCAAAATTCAGCTCTCCTTCTCCCATGATCTCAATCGCATAGCCGGTTGTTCGCATCTAAACACTACAGCTTACCACCCCGATGCTATTGGGCCAGTCGAACTCTTCCACCGACATTTTAAGGCTGTGCTTACGGCAAAGCTGTCAAACGCTTAGTGGTCCGAACATCATCTATCATCCTTATCGGTATTTGTAACACTGTAAAATAAGTTTTCGGTTGCTGTCCAGCTGTAATATCTTTCTGCACAACATTTAGATTTCGCAGTTTAATTGCACCGAATGCAAGAATCAGCCGCAAAATGCACCATGTCTCATACGTTGCACGCTTGAAACAACACTTTATCGTCTTCGTCCAGCGCAAACTCGGTTGAAATCTTGAAGTCAGTGGAGAACTTTATTTGCGCACCTGTCATCTGGTCTTCGCACGTGTCGACACTGTCCGTAAACTAATGGAACCGCCTTACGAAGGTTCCTTCAACGCCTTAGTTCGTAAGAAGAACTACTTCGTGTTATGCAAGGATGGTTTTAAAGCTTCCGTTAGCACTGACCCTCTGAAGCCTGCCTTTGTGGAACTGCAATTATCTTAGCAATCTGCCGGTACTTGTGTTCCTGAACAGATTCCTCTACAAAGCACCGCTGCTTTTCAGTCGATTGACGACCCCAATGTTTCTTCCTCCATTCGTTCATATATGCCGGGGATCCCTATCGGCCTAACCGTATACGCTCCTGAAGTAGAGTCGTTTTTCTTTCTCGACTTCTGACTTGCACAGGTTATTGCTTATCGAGAGTTCGGCCCCTCCACTCATGCTCTGGTGGAGGGTTCTTTAAGGTTAGTGCAATCCTTTACAATTGTCCTTTCTTCCTCTTTTTCCTTTCATTGTTGTACACGTTGTTTTAACTAACTCGCTCAGTACGTCCTTATTTGAATCTTGTTCTGCGTCCTCGCTACGATCTGCCGGACCGGGACTCACATCAGAGATTTGCCTAGCGGCGGGTTTGGTTCGGTAGGTATGCTAGGCCAACTGGAGAGGTTGCCATTAGATGGCGGTTTGTATATATATATATATAGTATACACATGTTAACTCGGTGTATGTTTTGTATTGAAGAAGGCTAATGTGGTTCTCATAGTTAGTTGTTGTGATAGACTACAGGAATATTGGAAAGCACTTGGCGCCACAATCGTAACTGTCATCATGGTGGATGAATCTGGGAGTTAATGTGTTTTGGTGCGTACTGTTTTCGGAAACTTGATGAAGTTGAGTCCGATGTAAAGAAATTTGCAACTGCCACAGCTTTTTGCAAGCATACGGCTGTGAATGCACAGCATTATGAACGTCAAAAGTGGAAGGGGTTGCCAGATGAGTACCCGTACCGGTACGTACAGTATCCCTGTGTTCATGGCATGCGTAGCAAAGTTCCTGGGAAACTGTAAGTTGCTATTATTACGGTATAATAAATGCTACACCGTTACAGGATGCTGATTGCTGAGCCCATTTCTCTTTCAAGTTGAACGTGGAATTTTACGAACGAGGGGAATTGCATTTGTGTCATTGTCATGGTTTCCATTTTGGGAAGCCATGGCTATATGCACAGAACAGGCGGTTGACGGAGACGCGGGAGAAAGAGGGGTTTCCCTGATGTTCGTGTTCAAATTGCCATAAGACACTGGTAAGTTGTCAGATCCTGCATCTATTTGTTCACTGTTGAATGTCAGTTTACCCTGTTAGTAACGAACCGTCAGAGAGCGTCTTTGATTCGGCTGTTAGCGAAGAAGAGCAGCAGGTTTCTGTCCTTGTCAAAAGAAGGCGAAAGAGGGTTAAATAAGCGGCAAAACCCACGGCGGACATGAGAGATCCGTCAGGCGCCCATTCCCCCTCCTCAAATTCTACTACTACGGATTCGTTGCAACTGGAAACATTTACCACACTAGAGGCTATAAAAACGGACACTAAACTGAAACCACCGACGTCCATGGAGCGTTCGGTAAATACTGCGCGTCGCGGAGACTAGTATACCGACTGCAGTGTTATTTTCCGAAACGCCACTGAGTCTTCTGCTGTTCTCCCAAAAGACTGTCTGCCAAATGACCTTTAGTGGTTTAGAATATACGTTACCGAAATCCTGCCTCCCGGCTTCCCCGGCGTGACTGTGCGCAAACTAACCAGACTCGGTAACTTGCCAGCTGACAAGTCTCGCCCTCGCTTGTTGCGAGTTGTTCTGTGCACTCCGGAGTAGCGCCAAGCACTTCTGCGTTTCGCCTTTAAGCTCAAGGGCACTGGTGTCATTGTGCACCCAGACCTCCCTTTGGCGGATAAGCTGAAATTGCGGGAAGCTGTGAAGGATCTTAAAGCCCACCGTGAAGCAGAACAAAAGGGTCTCCGCTTGGTGGGTTTTCGGGTGGTGAGCCGGCGGTCCACTTCCGCCCTACCAGAGCCGGTTCTGGTGGCGCACTTACAATGTTAAATCCCTTCAGGTGATCTTAACCAATGTGCGTAGCCTGCGAAACAAGCTGTGCGAAGTCGGCTGCGTTGTGGACGACTGCCGTCCAAACGTTCACGCAATCACTGAAACGTGGTTGTCCACCGACGTCACAGACAGTGAAGTGTGCTTGCCAGGCTGCGCACTGCTGAGATGTGACCGCACCTCTGATCGGAGCGGAGATGGCGTTGCTTTGTACGTTAACTCCGCACTTACTGTGTTTAACACGTATAGTTTCAGATCATCAGAGGGTGATGTTGAGGCGCTCGCAGTTAACCTGTTTATTGCCTCCGCGCAACTTAAAGTTGTGCTGGTCTATAGAACCCCCGACAGCGTTGCTAACGGGCTAGCTGCTTTCATCCGCGAGCATTCGGCAAATAGGTGTTTAGTGATGGGCGACTTCAATCTTCCCGACGTTGACTGGCGGAATTTTTCCTGCGACGCTGTTACAAGGTGTTTAGCTACCGAGCTTCTCGAGCTGGCCTTGCATGCTTCCCTGCACCAATTTGTCGATCGGCCTACTAGATTCATGATGGGTCAAAACCCGTCCCTTTTGGATTTGATCCTCCCTAAATGCATTGATTTTGTCATGGATATTGTATACAAATCACCTCTCGGTGCTAGGGACCACGCATGTCTCTCATTTAAGTGCGCCCTTAGTCGTCACACAAGTGATCATCCCGGCCGAGTTCCAAATATATGGCGCGCGGACTTTCAGACAATGTAAGCGGAAGCCGCAAAGTCGCCTTGTGTCATTTTGGAAAGTGACGACATTCAAACGGCCTGGGACAGATTTAAATCATGCTTGAGTGAGCTCTCTCTCCCCCATATACCACTATCTGGCAGAAATAAAACTAGGGCAATGCCACCCTGGTTTGATTCTGCTGTACACAAACAACTCAACAGACGTGCCAGATATTAGCGTACCTACTTATCTGCTCCTTCATTATGCACCTTCAAGCGATATCGTGAGGTTCGAAATGCCTGCAGACAGTATCTACGAGGTGCTCGTCTACAGCATGAAGTAGAGCTTGCTCGTATAGCCTCATCAAACCCTAAACGCTTCTTCGCTTATGTCAGTCGGCCGGTGGCCGAGTGGTCTGCATGTTTGCTTTACAACCACAAGGTCACCGGTTCGAATCCGCGTAGGGGTGGGCGTCCTCGCGGTATACTCAGCCCGCGCGCGACTGGTGGTGAATGCGCGGCAGGGAAGCGCCGTTACGGCGTACAGCTGACACATTGTCTTTTTAGTATTTATTTCGCTTATGTCAAAAGGCGAAGCAACATGAATTCGTGTATCCCAGTGTTGTATGGCCCGGACGGCACTGCTATTGTCACGGATCACGAAAAGGCTTGTTTTCTCGGAGAACAGTATGCTGGGGTTTATGTTCGAGAGTCACAGCCGCCGCATATCAGTCTCCAGGCAAAAGTTCCTGAGGGCTCCCACTTAGAGGAGGTTTCTATAACCGAGGCGCAAGTGCTCCGGCTTCTGAGGCAATTAAATCCCACTAAAGCTGCCGGTGGGCATGCCATTCCTCCCAAACTGTTTGCAACATTGGGACATTATATTTAATAGGAATAAAAGCTCAAGCTTTACATGACCCATAGGGTAAAAAGAGTTCGGGTCGGGTCTAATGAAAGGCCAAGCAACCTTATAGCGGGTTGGTCTCGCGTGTTAGCCGGCAGGAAGCGGATACGGAATGACTCGTCTGGGTAATGATACCCAAGTCTCTTTCGGCTGAAGAGATCTTGAGGATAGACGCTCCCAGGTAATGTATAGGAGAAAAAGCGGAAGGGCGGGTAGAATGGACGCGACATTTCGAAGCGTTAAATGGAAGGATGTTTTCTATGGACCACTGATGTAGACGGTCCAGGTCCGTCTGAAGTGCGTGGGTCTCGTCTGGAAGGTAAATTGGGCGCCACAGCTTCGCGTCATCTGCGTATATCAGCAGCGGAGACTCCACTTGCGATGTGACGTCATCAATGAAGGCTAGGAAGAGGGCCACCATCTGTGCTATAGCCTTGCGTTTCCCCTCTTCAAGCACCATCTAAATACCGGACGGCTTTCAACGGTTGGAGCACTGGGACATAGGTGCATTAGGTGGATCCTTAATCGTCCACCAAACAATGTACTGGACAGTCCACTTGGATACTGTGTGCAAGTGCTGTCGTAACCTATCTCTGGATTTTCAGACAGCGTAGCAACTACAATCGCGCTTTTCCGCTTTACTAACAAACTTTTAGTTACGACTTATCACTCAGCGCCGTGCATTAGTCTTTACTAAACACGTTTGAAAAGCAAAAACTGAACAGGAGCTAACCGATTCATCATTAACCGGTAAGTTACCTTCACCTACGCTGGAGTGACTCAATACTGCAAACATAAACCAAACTTCATTTTTATTGATGTCTACCATTGCATCTTAACCTAGAGCAACGATACAAGAGGCGTGCAGTGCATTCTCACAGCAGCCGGTAAGCGCGTTGTTCACCGCTATCAGTTTCGTTTGCAGTCTGCGGCCGCTGGTGTGATTTACCTCTTCCGCCTGTCCGCAAAGTACTGCATTACTGTGGTTCCGACGTGGCAGCAATGGTCACTTTACTATTTCCGAAATCAACTTCTAGACAAGGTAGGTGAAAATGCCAGACCAAAAATTTATCAATGGTGGTAGTTGTACCTTCGATGGGTCAGTCACCCGTATGTGCCCTCTTCTCCTGTTCATGGGTGGCACCGCAATGAAAAAATATCAAACGTTTACCACCGAACTACGTTATTTTTATTTCCTGTTAATTTTGTCTAAGAAGTTAATGACGTGAATCATACACTCCACTATCGGGAGGTGCGCTACATTGCTTCCATGTGATTGAGTAAGTCAACCCCGCGTTACATCTATGCATATTGCTTTCATGTGTGTATACGGAATAAATTTCCATTTATCTTTCCTCAGTGTTCGCGCGTCGTGGGTCAAGAGCGACTCACGCTCCCCATGATGACGTGAATATTCTGAATCGGTACAGACGTCAGCGCTTCATTTGTGTCTCTTTTTCGTTGTAATTTCCATATGATCACGATTACTCAGCATGATGAATTCAACGCAGTTGCATACAATGCCGGAAACAAATGCAAAGCCATGTGACTGCATTCCAGTTGTATCAGTAGTGTTAACAAAGCCCAGTACTTACGTTCTTTTTGCCGCAATGTCTAAGGTTACCTCTGTGACTTCCCTCCTAGCAACAATAATGCCTTCTATGCGACCTATATGCATTTTATAACCACTGGTCATGGAGGCGCGCTCCGCCTATAGCGCAGTCCTCTCCCGTGCCGATTATGTTGCCACCAACGTGAGACCTACGTAAACTTATGTACTGTCAGTCAAGAACGCCTGAGACCAGTCATAGCTAATTCCATAGTGGTAGAATTGATGCAGCTGCGTTGCAAACAGTTAAATTCATTTCTGTGGGCGTTAAGATGCATTCTCTTTTCCTTCGTTAGCAGTGCTTACTATACCGCCGCTGCTGGGCCATTATGGTATTAGTAACCGCCCGTAATTAAGG
Organism: Dicrocoelium dendriticum; assembly: GCA_944474145.2. Taxonomy (NCBI): domain Eukaryota; kingdom Metazoa; phylum Platyhelminthes; class Trematoda; order Plagiorchiida; family Dicrocoeliidae; genus Dicrocoelium; species Dicrocoelium dendriticum. Next base: position 10,967 of record CALYDF020006571.1, read on the forward strand.
ACTATGGTTCTAACGACGGCGATTATGCTGGGTCCGATAACGACACCAGTGCTCTGCGACCAATATAGCGCTACTAAGAAGAAGCCCTCAAGACATGTGCAGCAAGTATATGAGGCTTCCCTAGAACCCATATGGATGCAAATATCATGGAACCAAATTAGCATAAGTGAAGGCCGTTCATGTAGGTCCTGGCGTCGATAACATAACTGTCGCTGTAGGCCATAATTAGGCTTCCCTATGCAACATACATAGACTTACTAAGCGCCGTTCCTTTACCGCAGTGAAGTCAAAAATATGTACCTGTTTACTGATCTTTATGACACTGCTGCTATAGAACCTATGATACTTTTCCATGCAGCACTCGTACAACCAATCGCCGCCAACACTGGAGGGCGGTTCAGTGAACAAACAAATGCCACTCGTGAGGCAATCATATGGCCTTACTATGTACCCGTCACGTTCTCAGGAACATAAACCTACTTTTAGTCTTGAATAAATATGTGGGCTACTTGTATAAAAACATCGCGAAAACGTTCACTGATTTTTCCTTCTTCGTATTGCCATTCTATTATTCCCTATGCCTCCTATAACTTCCGCAGATACTGGGTCTGATAAATTTCCCTTAGTATTATTCGTAAAACGGTATTAGCTTATTAAAGAAATGCGTAACCTACTCACTTAACTACTGACAACTTAAAATACACCATTACAGATCCCTGTTAAACTCCATGGAAACTGACAGCCGCACACTTAATTATTAACTCATTTAAGTTCGGGAAAGTCTAAAAGGAGGTCGGCGGAAAAATTTGAACTTTTTTGGTAGCTACTGGTACATCTATTAGTGGGCTGACAGAAAATGCGTTCATAGTACTAATAATAGGTAATATAAATTAAGAGGAATCGTTTAATAGTACTGCATGACTTATGATGTGTGAACATTATACTGGGTCAAAGGGCTTAAAAGATGTAAGGTCGTGATGGTGGCGGAAAATCAACCGATAGGGATGGGCTAAAATGACGTTTAGTAAATGTGACAATAATTTTCCGTCGGAAATCGCTGTAAATGTTACGTACTTATATACGGAAACTGTCTGTAGATTAGAAACGGAAAAGACTTATAACAATGCATCAAGTGAAAGGTTACGAAAACCACACGGAATGCTAATTGGAGGACTGATGTACATGGGCGACATGAAATGGAACATTTGTAGGCAATTTAATGATATTACGTAATGGTAATGAACGAAGTTGCGTAAATAGTAAGTGTGTAACTCACTGAATGTGGTTTGAAGGTAACGTTCCATGAAGTTGTGACTTCTTGAATCAGCAGAAAAAAGAAATAGAGAACTATGATTAGAAAGACATCACTGTGTGCATGTTTAATGACATACGGGAAGACGTGCAGCAATGTGATAAGGAATAGTAGCTGGCTAACATCTGTTGCTCTAATAATGCGCAAATAAATGGTTGCTATGAAATGAGGATGCACGAAATGGGGTTTGTTGTTTGGGTCAGTGAAGATGAATAATCACAATAGCTGAAGTTGTTAACGTATGTTTATTAGCTTCCCAAGGATAATGCAAATAAGATTATGTTTGCAATAGCTTATTTGTCGGCTTACATGTAGAAGGGGTAAAATGAGAAGGCGTATGTATATATTTATATGTATATATGCATATCTATATATAAATGTAGGGCTTTTACAATTCCCGTTACACATATATCATTGAAGGTAACCGCATGCCTACAAATGTTTCTTCGCATCGACCTACGGAAGCACGTAAGGCAACACTGACACTAATATATATATATATATATAT
>CALYDF020006572.1:0-13283 GCA_944474145.2 Dicrocoelium dendriticum
TGGAGACGGTGAAGGAGCTATTAGGGGGGCAACCAGATTAAAAGTAAGCAGCAGGCGGATGTGACTAGTGCGTGAATATACAATAAAAGTGGCAGACAGTGGCGCCAGAAGTGGGGGACGATGTGGAGCATGGAACTTGCCGTCGTCAATCATCGGCGGATGATCAAAAGTTGAAAGTTAAGTTCTACGGGCTGTAGTGCTGTGTCGAACTGTCGTTGTGACAGCCTAAGGCAATGGACAGTGCCTTCGGGTTTGTGAAGGTGCCAGTCAGTAGATTAATGCTATACTACTTGTTGATCTGTTTGGACTGTGATAAAGTGGTTATTGAGGAAGAGGTCGTAGAAGTTGTGACACCGGTTAGTCTCTGCATATGAGGCAGCATCCACTTTCTCATAATGCAGCCTTGGGACCAAAGTGTCTGTAGGAAAAAGCGACGCAAGTCAGAAGGTAATCAGAAATGGCTAAATATATCTTTTACTCGGATTTCTAGTCTTAGCACCAGTGCGATGCGTGCGACTGACCCGGCTGAGATCTCTTAGGTGTTGTGACAGTAACTGCGATGAATGTGACATGTGAGCCCAAAGTTAAAAGGGGTATAATATAAAGTTGGACTGGAGCAGACCGTTGTCTGTGCTCTATCTGGGTAGATTTCAGTAAGATGATCATTCAAATCGCGGACGTTGAAAACGCGTCTTATATTACCTAGGCACATAGTTTTGTATCCCCTTCTTCAAAGCCTGCGAATAGTGAATCTCAGGCAACCGTGATGGTAAAGTGTTCCAGATATTTCCGTAAGCAACTAGGAAGAAACATGGACGTAATTTCTTCCTCCCTGGCAGCGGGGCAATGATGTAGTGCATGTTTCTGTGGTTAACTTCTGATCCTCTTCTTATTGTCAGGCTGGAGATATCACTGTGCACTGCTTCATGTATTATCTTATGCAAGAAGTATAGATTTAAGTTAATGCCTCGCAACCTTAGAGGCTGGAGTGTGAGATAACCATCCCTGTGTAGGTAACTAAGCGCAGATTTTTGTGGGGTTACCATTCTGGTAGACCGCCGCTGAGCCTTCTGAAGTAGTATGCGCTGACTTTTGCAAACTGCTGCAGATAAAGATGCGATATTCCAGGTGTGGGCGGACATGACTCCGATAAAGTTCCAGTCGTGCCCCGGCTGCGTTTATATGGCGGCCCATGTGGAAGGCCAGTCGTCGTACCTTCGCAACTTGATATTGCACATTCTGGCTCAGGGAATAGTGTTTACCCAAATCTTTAGCAGTCGCTTTGAGGTGGATGGGTATGGCATTTAACTAAATGTGTCATCCGGTATGGAACATTTGTGGGTCAGGACACTCGATTTAGCAGCGGAAAAATTTAGTTGCTACTGCTTATACCACAACTCTAACGTCTTCAGGTGTTCGCGGATTTTAGCAAGTGCTTTGGTGATTGGGGACAAGATATATACGACCTTTATATGGTCAGCGAAGATGAAGGGGCGACCATAGCGTTGTTCACAGCAATCAAAAACAAGATCGGTCCAAGCATGATCCCTTGTACGACACTACTGGAAATTGTGACGGAAATGGATTCGATCCGTGCAATTTTCACAGATTGCGTGCACCCAGTTAGGTAGGATTCCAGTCAGTCAAGTAGAGGGATGTGTAAATCACAAGTCTTAATCTCATGTAATAGGCGTATATGGGGACCCTATCGAAGGCCTTTTACATATCGAGGTAATGTAATTGTTGCCTGATCCGAATCAATCATGCTGGTGACAAAGTTAAGAAAATCAAGCTGGCAGTTTGTGTAACATCGAGCGCTTAGAAATCCATGTTGCGACCCGTTAAAATGTTCGCCTGCATACAGGATGTAAATGAGCGCCCGCTTAACCGATATTTCCACCACGCGTGAGATAATGTGTGTGTGAGTTGTAGGTCGGTAGTTGTTGCCCTCCTGTTGGGAGCCACCTTACTGGCGCTGTGTGATGACGGAGCGTTTGCAAGCCGAAGGGTATTAGGCTTTCATCATGGAGAGTGTGAACAGTTTTAAGGAGTATCTGAATGTTATCGTCTCTGTTCATAATCAAAATGGGTGGAATTCCGTCAGGACCAAGGTTTGTGGGTAGCTTATTGGCTGAGATCGCAGTACGGATAATTTTTGGGTCAAATTGCACTATAGAGAGCGACGGGTTGGTGGACACGTGTAGCTCAGTGGTGCTTGGGACACTTCTACGCATCTGGAATCTCAGAAGACTCGGTTGGATACCTAGCATACAATGAGTACGTACTGAATTGCGTCGATGGGGCCAACACGTATGGAAGAGATCTTTGCCCTATAATGAGTAGTGCGAGAACGCGTCAGCCAGCTGAGTTGCTTGCCTAAATTCACACTAACCATTGCTGCCCTTTTCTAGGTAGTTTTAAGCAGTATACATACTCCATCCCGCAAATGCATGGCTTAACCTCAACTTGCTGATAAATCTTTAATAAGATAGACCTGTTTAGCGCTTGCTACCAAATATCAGTAGCACAAGAGGATATTGCTAAAATAGCAGTTAGTACACCGCTTATAATTTTGAAAACCTTAAGATGCTTTTCGGCCTTAGTAATGCCGCTTAAAAGCCCAGTATTTCATTTACGAGTTAACACGAGGACTCGGTGGTGTTTATACAAATTAAGTTGAAATCCTCATCATCAGCTCTTCTGGTGATGTGCATCTTCGTTACCCTGACTCACTTTCCAACGACTAACGCAACACGATGTTACTTTCATTTCCGATAAATGCGAACTTGGTCAAAACAACATCGACTTCCTTGGGCATAAAATATTCGCTGTTGTTATTGAAAAAATGTCAGCAACAGTATCGACGCTTCGCTGTCGCGTAATCACCACAAGTCGTACGTGGGCTAAGCATACTGCGAGTCGCCCGGTTCCTACGTAGACCCGAACGTGCACCCTTGGATTACAAGGCAGGCTTGTGATCACTAAAGTTACGGGGCGGCCTTTATCGAAGTTCTACCGGGCAAAATCCAGGCACTGAAGGATTAGCCAGCTCCCAGCTCCTTGAAACAGCTCTGCCGAATCCTTGGCCTGGTGAATTACTACCGAAGCTCCATTTTTAACTGCGCGAGCATTATGTAACCAACTACTGACTTGCTCCGCTGTAAGCAACGCTCTCCAGACGATGCCAAGCGAGCTGTCGATAAGCACAAAGACCCTCACCCAGACCCTACTGTACCACTCGCTCTGACGACTGACGCGTCAGACACCGCCGTCAGTGCAGCACTCTAACAACTCATCGATGGATACTACTATGTTTCTACCGAAAGTTTTGTACACTGCCAAGTCGCGTTACAGCTTCTTCACTAGGGAAGTACTCACCATCAACCTAGGTAACCAACATTTTCTTCACTATCACGAAGGTAGACAGTTCACATTCTCCACCGATCACGAGTCATGGATCTAAGCAATCAATGGCGCAACAGACAAGTATCCACATCACACATCGCAGTTCACGACAGAGGCATGACATATCTCATGTGCTTTTAATCTCGTCTCGAATACTCTTGAACGAACCCACCCGATCAGCTTAGCACCGGGAACCAACACCGAGCTAACCGCTGCGCCTCCAGTTCACCACGTGCTCCCAAAACAGAGAAGCTTCAGTCCAATACGTCTGACTCTTCGGTGCAACAGGCACCCCTTCAAACTGCATTATCCCAGTGCCACAACCTCAGACCAGTCGCTCCGAACCAGCAGAATCAACAGTCCCAACTGATTTCACTCCTACTCGAACCATTATTAACCGACGTGAGGGAAGTCAAGATCCCAATTCATTTTGCAGACTTCTATAGCGTTTATTATTTTCGTTATCGTGCTCCCACAAACGTTTTCCAAAATCTACAAGAGGTATTAATAATTTTAAACTATAAAAATCTTCAAAACTCCAAAAACACCGTAAGAGTTTCTTAGTACACTCCTTTTCATAACTATGTATTTAAGCTGCTCTTTTCCATTTTGCTTTTCTTATACACAGCGTCAGTTGGTTGCCTTTTGGTTGGGTGTTTTGATGAATCCTTGTACCTCAATTCGAAGCAAAGCGAACTTTCCGCTCAGCTACTGTCCTCCCACAAACATTTTTCTTTTCTGCAGCGTTAGGAGGACACGTGTAGTAGTCTGCGAGAAACCTTTCGCGCTGATTCTTCCAAAGCAGCTGTATCAGGTTTTACAACGTGGTCTCGCAGAGGGCTGGCTGGCGACGGATAGACCACATGTACGTCGAAGGACAACTCTCACAGTCCCTTCCGGGAGAAGACTATGTAGTGGCTCTGAGATTTCCCTGATTTGCTTGTGTAAGATTCTAATCAAAACTGATATTTCGATGTACATTTAGTCGATCGGTGCGTACTGTTGAACTGCATGTTGAGTTCGATTGCTTGAGTCAAGCACCGCAGTTGCTCGTTTTGGTGGCAACGTGCAACCGCTCATGTGTGCTGCACTTACTCGTCCCACGTAGCTAGCTGCGTCAACGGTGTCGTTTTTGTAACTAGGCAAACATGGGACGTTTTAGTGCACAAACAAAAGCTTCTCTGCAAGTCCAGCTGCCTACTGGAACTCCTGTCTGGACTGCTGCTAAAAACTTGCTGGTTAAAATGTTACAAGACATAACCGTTCACTGAACAGTTGACGCAATTAACAACGCTTTGTCAATAACGCGGATGTGAGTCCTTGAGCGCCGACTTCCACGTGATCGCTTTGGTTCTACTGGTTAGGTGAGAGAGTGAGTGAAGTGTAGAGTCGATTTCTAAGAGCATTGAATGTAATGCTAAAGAATTTCTTGAGACCAATCCATGGGTAGTAAACACGTGGAGATGAATAGTTCTGGTGACACACCAGACGCGTGTATTTGTCTACCCGTTCGAAGCGGTATACTGTTAGGTCGCTAGTGCGGCTGACATTTGTGTGGCACTACTCAGATACTAATCGCAAGTGGTGGTACGTAAGCAGCGCGCCGAATACGTAAGTAGGGAGAATAGTTGGATCGGCTGGACCAAACATGTATTGACAAACGTTACAAAGAATGGAAGGAGGCAAGCAGAAGCAGCCAGCAGTATGGGACGTGATTAACCAGACGAGCAAGTGGTCGGTAAGTGCAATCAGTAGAACAAATGGACGGTTAGAAGATAAAAAGGAGACTAAAATCCCATGTTTCAAATACTGAATGTGTGGATGATTCATGGTCACTACAGAAATCTCTATCCAGAAGGCTGAATGAAGGAAACCTTCGATAGAAATGTCAAGGAGGGGGGGGGAATTGAGAACTGGAGGGTACGTTAACAATTGTAGTAAGCGCAAACGGACAGAGAAGGTGTGTGTGGAGTTCGCTGAGTCCAGGCTTCTTTGTTAACTGTTAGACTGGGAGCGGGTCTTCGAAGTATGAAAATTTGGCGAACTGAGTGTTCGCTGAGCTCAACAGTTTGGCTGCAGACGTTTCGTCACCATTCCAGGTGACATCATCATTGCGCGTTTATGCAGCAGAGCGGCGCGCTATGAAGCGTCAGTGAGTGTGAGTGATCCATCTTCTAGTTGTCAGTCTGCGTTTAGATCGCTCGACTGGCACATGACCATCGAAATCGATTACTGATGCTTGCCTCATAGCGTATATGCACGTATCTCTTCGGTTGCCGTCGTTAGATTTAGCCGACTAAATCGGTGGTCTTTCATCCGTAGCGCTGAATATATAACATCTATTTCAACGCGTCGTTTTATTGAATTATCTGTAGAATACGATGCTTTCAAGAACTATCTAGCCTGCCTCGAATTTCCACGGGCTAGGATTTTTACGCTCTCTAGGTCGAAGTGGTGGTCTTCTTGGTCTTCATGTATGGAAATCAGTGAATGCGGGTAGTCTCCGTATGGCCATTTTGCGCTCGTTGATCCGTGTTGAAAGTTTCCTTCCCATTTGCCCGATGTAGTGTTAATCACACACTGCAGTTTATTTGATAGAGGACGTCGTTTTGACTGCCTTGGTTGACTTTTTCTTTCGGCCTTGAAAGCAATCTTCTCAAAGTACCAGTCGGTTTGTGGGCTACCAAGACTCCATATGGTCTTAGCAGTCTCGATGTTAGTTCACACACGTGCTTGATGTAAGGAAGTGCTACCCGTTTAGCTACGTTCCCTTTTTGTTGTTGAGACACTTCTCTTTAGGCTTCTTCTGAAGAAATTTCTCGGATACCCGTTCTTTTGTAATACCCGGTATAGATGGTTCAATTCCTTCTTCCTCAATTCCGTCGTGCTGCAGTGTGTTTCAGCCCTTCTGAAACGGCTTTGAATGCAGCATTTTGTGGTTCAGCGGATTGTTGCTGTGGTAGTTTAATATTTGGTCTGTGTGAGTCCTCTTTCGATATACACATCTTTGAAGCGTTCCGTCAGTATTCCTGTGGACTAGTACATCTAAGAATGGTAATTGGTCATCCTTTTGGAGTTCAATGGTCAAGTTGATATTCTGGAATGTGCTGTTGATTAGCCCATGGGTATGTGTTGTGTTCAAATACTTTGCTTTGTTTTTGCCCTCGGTTCGCTTACCCTATTCCCGCTTCTATTTAACGCTCGTTGGCCTATCATGTGATTTTGCATTTGAATGGCTGGAGACGGTGAAGGAGCTATTAGGGGGGCAACCAGATTAAAAGTAAGCAGCAGGCGGATGTGACTAGTGCGTGAATATACAATAAAAGTGGCAGACAGTGGCGCCAGAAGAGGGGGACGATGTGGAGCATGGAACTTGCCGTCGTCAATTATCGGCGGATGATCAAAAGTTGAAAGTTAAGTTCTACGGGCTGTAGTGCTGTGTCGAACTGTCGTTGTGACAGCCTAAGGCAATGGACAGTGCCTTCGGGTTTGTGAAGGTGCCAGTCAGTAGATTAATGCTATACTACTTGTTGATCTGTTTGGACTGTGATAAAGTGGTTATTGAGGAAGAGGTCGTAGAAGTTGTGACACCGGTTAGTCTCTGCATATGAGGCAGCATCCACTTTCTCATAATGCAGCCTTGGGACCAAAGTGTCTGTAGGAAAAAGCGACGCAAGTCAGAAGGTAATCAGAAATGGCTAAATATATCTTTTACTCGGATTTCTAGTCTTAGCACCAGTGCGATGCGTGCGACTGACCCGGCTGAGATCTCTTAGGTGTTGTGACAGTAACTGCGATGAATGTGACATGTGAGCCCAAAGTTAAAAGGGGTATAATATAAAGTTGGACTGGAGCAGACCGTTGTCTGTGCTCTATCTGGGTAGATTTCAATAAGATGATCATTCAAATCGCGGACGTTGAAAACGCGTCTTATATTACCTAGGCACATAGTTTTGTATCCCCTTCTTCAAAGCCTGCGAATAGTGAATCTCAGGCAACCGTGATGGTAAAGTGTTCCAGATATTTCCGTAAGCAACTAGGAAGAAACATGGACGTAATTTCTTCCTCCCTGGCAGCGGGGCAATGATGTAGTGCATGTTTCTGTGGTTAACTTCTGATCCTCTTCTTATTGTCAGGCTGGAGATATCACTGTGCACTGCTTCATGTATTATCTTATGCAAGAAGTATAGATTTAAGTTAATGCCTCGCAACCTTAGAGGCTGGAGTGTGAGATAACCATCCCTGTGTAGGTAACTAAGCGCAGATTTTTGTGGGGTTACCATTCTGGTAGACCGCCGCTGAGCCTTCTGAAGTAGTATGCGCTGACTTTTGCAAACTGCTGCAGATAAAGATGCGATATTCCAGGTGTGGGCGGACATGACTCCGATAAAGTTCCAGTCGTGCCCCGGCTGCGTTTATATGGCGGCCCATGTGGAAGGCCAGTCGTCGTACCTTCGCAACTTGATATTGCACATTCTGGCTCAGGGAATAGTGTTTACCCAAATCTTTAGCAGTCGCTTTGAGGTGGATGGGTATGGCATTTAACTAAATGTGTCATCCGGTATGGAACATTTGTGGGTCAGGACACTCGATTTAGCAGCGGAAAAATTTAGTTGCTACTGCTTATACCACAACTCTAACGTCTTCAGGTGTTCGCGGATTTTAGCAAGTGCTTTGGTGATTGGGGACAAGATATATACGACCTTTATATGGTCAGCGAAGATGAAGGGGCGACCATAGCGTTGTTCACAGCAATCAAAAACAAGATCGGTCCAAGCATGATCCCTTGTACGACACTACTGGAAATTGTGACGGAAATGGATTCGATCCGTGCAATTTTCACAGATTGCGTGCACCCAGTTAGGTAGGATTCCAGTCAGTCAAGTAGAGGGATGTGTAAATCACAAGTCTTAATCTCATGTAATAGGCGTATATGGGGACCCTATCGAAGGTCTTTTACATATCGAGGTAATGTAATTGTTGCCTGATCCGAATCAATCATGCTGGTGACAAAGTTAAGAAAATCAAGCTGGCAGTTTGTGTAACATCGAGCGCTTAGAAATCCATGTTGCGACCCGTTAAAATGTTCGCCTGCATACAGGATGTAAATGAGCGCCCGCTTAACCGATATTTCCACCACGCGTGAGATAATGTGTGTGTGAGTTGTAGGTCGGTAGTTGTTGCCCTCCTGTTGGGAGCCACCTTACTGGCGCTGTGTGATGACGGAGCGTTTGCAAGCCGAAGGGTATTAGCCTTTCATCATGGAGAGTGTGAACAGTTTTAAGGAGTATCTGAATGTTATCGTCTCTGTTCATAATCAAAATGGGTGGAATTCCGTCAGGACCAAGGTTTGTGGGTAGCTTATTGGCTGAGATCGCGGTACGGATAATTTTTGGGTCAAATTGCACTATAGAGAGCGACGGGTTGGTGGACACGTGTAGCTCAGTGGTGCTTGGGACACTTCTACGCATCTGGAATCTCAGAAGACTCGGTTGGATACCTAGCATACAATGAGTACGTACTGAATTGCGTCGATGGGGCCAACACGTATGGAAGAGATCTTTGCCCTATAATGAGTAGTGCGAGAACGCGTCAGCCAGCTGAGTTGCTTGGCTAAATTCACACTAACCATTGCTGCCCTTTTCTAGGTAGTTTTAAGCAGTATACATACTCCATCCCGCAAATGCATGGCTTAACCTCAACTTGCTGATAAATCTTTAATAAGATAGACCTGTTTAGCGCTTGCTACCAAATATCAGTAGCACAAGAGGATATTGCTAAAATAGCAGTTAGTACACCGCTTATAATTTTGAAAACCTTAAGATGCTTTTCGGCCTTAGTAATGCCGCTTAAAAGCCCAGTATTTCATTTACGAGTTAACACGAGGACTCGGTGGTGTTTATACAAATTAAGTTGAAATCCTCATCATCAGCTCTTCTGGTGATGTGCATCTTCGTTACCCTGACTCACTTTCCAACGACTAACGCAACACGATGTTACTTTCAATTCCGATAAATGCGAACTTGGTCAAAACAACATCGACTTCCTTGGGCATAAAATATTCGCTGTTGTTATTGAAAAAATGTCAGCAACAGTATCGACGCTTCGCTGTCGCGTAATCACCACAAGTCGTACGTGGGCTAAGCATACTGCGAGTCGCCCGGTTCCTACGTAGACCCGAACGTGCACCCTTGGATTACAAGGCAGGCTTGTGATCACTAAAGTTACGGGGCGGCCTTTATCGAAGTTCTACCGGGCAAAATCCAGGCACTGAAGGATTAGCCAGCTCCCAGCTCCTTGAAACAGCTCTGCCGAATCCTTGGCCTGGTGAATTACTACCGAAGCTCCATTTTTAACTGCGCGAGCATTATGTAACCAACTACTGACTTGCTCCGCTGTAAGCAACGCTCTCCAGACGATGCCAAGCGAGCTGTCGATAAGCACAAAGACCCTCACCCAGACCCTACTGTACCACTCGCTCTGACGACTGACGCGTCAGACACCGCCGTCAGTGCAGCACTCTAACAACTCATCGATGGATACTACTATGTTTCTACCGAAAGTTTTGTACACTGCCAAGTCGCGTTACAGCTTCTTCACTAGGGAAGTACTCACCATCAACCTAGGTAACCAACATTTTCTTCACTATCACGAAGGTAGACAGTTCACATTCTCCACCGATCACGAGTCATGGATCTAAGCAATCAATGGCGCAACAGACAAGTATCCACATCACACATCGCAGTTCACGACAGAGGCATGACATATCTCATGTGCTTTTAATCTCGTCTCGAATACTCTTGAACGAACCCACCCGATCAGCTTAGCACCGGGAACCAACACCGAGCTAACCGCTGCGCCTCCAGTTCACCACGTGCTCCCAAAACAGAGAAGCTTCAGTCCAATACGTCTGACTCTTCGGTGCAACAGGCACCCCTTCAAACTGCATTATCCCAGTGCCACAACCTCAGACCAGTCGCTCCGAACCAGCAGAATCAACAGTCCCAACTGATTTCACTCCTACTCGAACCATTATTAACCGACGTGAGGGAAGTCAAGATCCCAATTCATTTTGCAGACTTCTATAGCGTTTATTATTTTCGTTATCGTGCTCCCACAAACGTTTTCCAAAATCTACAAGAGGTATTAATAATTTTAAACTATAAAAATCTTCAAAACTCCAAAAACACCGTAAGAGTTTCTTAGTACACTCCTTTTCATAACTATGTATTTAAGCTGCTCTTTTCCATTTTGCTTTTCTTATACACAGCGTCAGTTGGTTGCCTTTTGGTTGGGTGTTTTGATGAATCCTTGTACCTCAATTCGAAGCAAAGCGAACTTTCCGCTCAGCTACTGTCCTCCCACAAACATTTTTCTTTTCTGCAGCGTTAGGAGGACACGTGTAGTAGTCTGCGAGAAACCTTTCGCGTTGATTCTTCCAAAGCAGCTGTATCAGGTTTTACAACCTGGTCTCGCAGAGGGCTGGCTGGCGACGGATAGACCACATGTACGTCGAAGGACAACTCTCACAGTCCCTTCCGGGAGAAGACTATGTAGTGGCTCTGAGATTTCCCTGATTTGCTTGTGTAAGATTCTAATCAAAACTGATATTTCGATGTACATTTAGTCGATCGGTGCGTACTGTTGAACTGCATGTTGAGTTCGATTGCTTGAGTCAAGCACCGCAGTTGCTCGTTTTGGTGGCAACGTGCAACCGCTCATGTGTGCTGCACTTACTCGTCCCACGTAGCTAGCTGCGTCAACGGTGTCGTTTTTGTAACTAGGCAAACATGGGACGTTTTAGTGCACAAACAAAAGCTTCTCTGCAAGTCCAACTGCCTACTGGAACTCCTGTCTGGACTGCTGCTAAAAGCTTGCTGGTTAAAATGTTACAAGACATAACCGTTCACTGAACAGTTGACGCAATTAACAACGCTTTGTCAATAACGCGGATGTGAGTCCTTGAGCGCCGACTTCCACGTGATCGCTTTGGTTCTACTGGTTAGGTGAGAGAGTGAGTGAAGTGTAGAGTCGATTTCTAAGAGCATTGAATGTAATGCTAAAGAATTTCTTGAGACCAATCCATGGGTAGTAAACACGTGGAGATGAATAGTTCTGGTGACACACCAGACGCGTGTATTTGTCTACCCGTTCGAAGCGGTATACTGTTAGGTCGCTAGTGCGGCTGACATTTGTGTGGCACTACTCAGATACTAATCGCAAGTGGTGGTACGTAAGCAGCGCGCCGAATACGTAAGTAGGGAGAATAGTTGGATCGGCTGGACCAAACATGTATTGACAAACGTTACAAAGAATGGAAGGAGGCAAGCAGAAGCAGCCAGCAGTATGGGACGTGATTAACCAGACGAGCAAGTGGTCGGTAAGTGCAATCAGTAGAACAAATGGACGGTTAGAAGATAAAAAGGAGACTAAAATCTTATGTTTCAAATACTGAATGTGTGGATGATTCATGGTCACTACAGAAATCTCTATCCAGAAGGCTGAATGAAGGAAACCTTCGATAGAAATGTCAGGGAGCGGGGCAAATTGAGAACAGGAGGGTACGTTAACAATTGTAGTAAGCGCAAACGGACAGAGAAGGTGTGTGTGGAGTTCGCTGAGTCCAGGCTTCTTTGTTAACTGTTAGACTGGGAGCGGGTCTTCGAAGTATGAAAATTTGGCGAACTGAGTGTTCGCTGAGCTCAACAGTTTGGCTGCAGACGTTTCGTCACCATTCCAGGTGACATCATCATTGCGCGTTTATGCAGCAGAGCGGCGCGCTATGAAGCGTCAGTGAGTGTGAGTGATCGATCTTCTAGTTGTCAGTCTGAGTTTAGATCGCTCGACTGGCACATGACCATCGAAATCGATTACTGATTCTTGCCTCATAGCGTATATGCACGTATCTCTTCGGTTGCCGTCGTTAGATTTAGCCGACTAAATCGGTGGTCTTTCATCCGTAGCGCTGAATATATAACATCTATTTCAACGCGTCGTTTTATTGAATTATCTGTAGAATACGATGCTTTCAAGAACTATCTAGCCTGCCTCGAATTTCCACGGGCTAGGATTTTTACGCTCTCTAGGTCGAAGTGGTGGTCTTCTTGGTCTTCATGTATGGAAATCAGTGAATGCGGGTAGTCTCCGTATGGCCATTTTGCGCTCGTTGATCCGTGTTGAAAGTTTCCTTCCCATTTGCCCGATGTAGTGTTAATCACACACTGCAGTTTATTTGATAGAGGACGTCGTTTTGACTGCCTTGGTTGACTTTTTCTTTCGGCCTTGAAAGCAATCTTCTCAAAGTACCAGTCGGTTTGTGGGCTACCAAGACTCCATATGGTCTTAGCAGTCTCGATGTTAGTTCACACACGTGCTTGATGTAAGGAAGTGCTACCCGTTTAGCTACGTTCCCTTTTTGTTGTTGAGACACTTCTCTTTAGGCTTCTTCTGAAGAAATTTCTCGGATACCCGTTCTTTTGTAATACCCGGTATAGATGGTTCAATTCCTTCTTCCTCAATTCCGTCGTGCTGCAGTGTGTTTCAGCCCTTCTGAAACGGCTTTGAATGCAGCATTTTGTGGTTCAGCGGATTGTTGCTGTGGTAGTTTAATATTTGGTCTGTGTGAGTCCTCTTTCGATATACACATCTTTGAAGCGTTCCGTCAGTATTCCTGTGGACTAGTACATCTAAGAATGGTAATTGGTCATCCTTTTGGAGTTCAATGGTCAAGTTGATATTCTGGAATGTGCTGTTGATTAGCCCATGGGTATGTGTTGTGTTCAAATACTTTGCTTTGTTTTTGCCCTCGGTTCGCTTACCCTATTCCCGCTTCTATTTAACGCTCGTTGGCCTATCATGTGATTTTGCATTTGAATGGC
>CALYDF020006573.1:0-13305 GCA_944474145.2 Dicrocoelium dendriticum
CAAGCCCCTGCAAACATTTGCATCCACCCTCCCCTTCCGTTCCCCCCACTAACAGCTCCATCGAAGGCTTCCATCCTTCAGCCTTCTAGGGGGAGGCTCTTGTAGTGCAACTGAAAACATGCTCTTTCAGTATCTTATAACATTGGATTTTATGGTTGTTTTAACCTTCGAAACGTCCATTTGTTTAACTGACTGCACATCCATGGTCACAAACCGTTTTGGTGAGTTCCTCGCTGCACGTTTCTCGCTCTGTCTGATTCGCTTCCTATTCTTGTAGCCTGTACAATATACGTTGGGTTCAGTCGCCTCCGATTTCTATACTGTCGTATTTGACACGTCTTACGTGTCATTGCTTACCGACTAGTATCCCAGGTTCCGCCCAACACGTGTCAAGCACCTGCATGTTTACCCGTTATATATCATTGTTCATTATGCAAACCTTGAGATGTCTGACCATTCACAAGCTTATGAAGAATTCCTCTTACGCTGACAACTTTAATTCTAACCTCCTTATTGCCTAGCTTTTATCCTGACGTGGTAATATCTGGTCATTCTTCCTGACGTTACTAAGCCTAGGGTCATTGCTAATGTACCGATCGACGTCGGTCCTATCAGATGCGGTCCAGTGAACCTAGGATTACTGGTACCTCGGTTCCAAAGTGTCCAACTGCAAGGATAGCTTCCTTACTTTGTTCTTGTTACCATCAGCTTTCTTCCATTTCTTTATTATTAGCTTTTCTTTATTACATATCGGATTAGTTTCTTTGGCTGATATACCAGAAACTTAAAACCCCTTGAATTTGCTGACTACCCGCTTCCTTCAGTTAAGGTTTTAGTGCACTGGCGCCTCTGCTTCAATGTGGCTGCTTCCCTGGTCCTTCTTCTTGTGCCATCATTCTGTGCTGTTCTTCCTCATCGCTATACCACCACTGTTTTATTTACACTTACTACTACATGCACCAGTTCTACCAATTTCATCCTTTTCTCACGTACCGCTTCTCAAAAGCTGTTAGTAAGCCTTTTAACGATATCAAGTACTACCTGTAACCTAACCTTTTCATTCCGCCGATATTCCTGCCTTTTAGTATCCTACGTAACGACCTCTTGCTTTCACCATTTTAGACGAGGTTCCTTTTTACACCTACGTATCTTATTCACCTTTTTACTGCTTAAGGCCTAACTCTTACCTATTCCTATTCGGCAGACGCTTTTCGCCGAGCGCCTTTCGTATCCCAGCCAGGGTTAAACATTTTTTTCTCCTCGTGTACCAACTCTTGCTCACCCTTATAATAACTATTCACGTTTGACCTCACATCTGCAGTCTGCTGACCTCCTAACCACTCGCGCCTTGATACCAAAGCTCCTACTCTCTACGTAGTTTCCTTAGTGCCTTGTTTTTGCAACCGTTACTCACCCATTTTCTATTATTAGCTCTATCCTTCTCATTTACCTGAGTTAGTCTCTGTTTAGTAGTACGACCAACAGTCTTAAAACCACCGGATTGCCTGACTATTCTCCTACTTCCAGTGAGGTCTTAATGCACTAAAGCCGTTGCTTTACAGCGTCTTAGCGCTCGGATTCTATTCTTTCCATAAGTATGGTCAACAATTTATCGTTTATATTTTACCTGCATTGCTCTCTAGTAAAATTGACAAGTTATGCGAATCAAAGCACACTTCAAAGCCAACCTGTATCTGCCAGATGGCCTGCCCCAGCTCTTGAATACCTCTGCTCGGCCAGTTTTACCACTTATTGCTTCATCATTCATCCATAAGGGCCGTTTTCTTCCCTTACACATTGGCTACCCAAAGTTTCATTCTTATTACCCGTACACTTCCTGGTCTGTCATCGGCCAGCTCCACTCTTTCCCTTTTCGCTGAGAGCGTGCGCGTCTTAAAGAGCCGGGATTGAACGGGGGAACTGCCTCCGTCTGAGATGAGACGAAAGAACCAACCAGGACTTACCTGGATCATGGCTTTACTTCAGAGCCAGCCATCTGCACCCAACACCTCAACCGCCGATGTACAGTGATGGCAGCTGGACACGCATTCTTCGCTCCCTAGAAAATATACATAATCAGAGAAGATGAGACCCTTTAAAATGAAAATACTACTTATCTTCAAAATCATACTTTCGCCTCAACTGCCCTCAACGCCCATGTTGGACTCTGACTGTGCCGTTTATTTAGCCAACGGAGGGGTCACTCGACTGCGAACAACTGAATACAAAATGCTCCATAAGGAGCTTTATTAGTTGTTCATGACCACTCAAAGCAATCGACGACAGTGTGCCAGAAGGTGGTGGGTTTTGGCCTGGCAAGCGTTCTCCCTATAAAGGCCAGAACTGTCCGTTTATCATCATTATGACGTGACGGATGTGACTGGCCACTGAATAAAAACACTTCCCACTGTTCCACTCTGAAATATCGACTAGTCATTTTTCAATCAGTTATTGAAACGTACAACGAAGTTGCGCTGTCTTCATCTACTGTCCCCACTCCACCTACTGTGCCTTTTATTTACTCTACGCACGCCTGTAACCATTTTATTGGCCCTCCACCGATGACGCTTCTTCTCATGAATGATTTGACTGTTTCTATAAATTGTATAACTTTTGGCCACAGCCAATTACGTGCGTCGTAACGTATCTGTTGGGCCACATAATTGCTTGTAAAGTTGGCTCATACCTGAGTTGGTATGCCGCAATGAATTCATAAATAAAATATTTATCTATTTAGCTTCCACCAACGAACAGCATTTTATTGTCCATCTTTTCAGAACTCTGGGCAAGTCTGCTCTGTCGCAAACCATGTTGGTGTAAAGCATTGCGTAACATAACGGTTTAAACGGGTCTCTCTTCCCACTATCCCTGTTTACTTCTATTGCTTAATGTCGTCTTAACCATGGCTGCTAGGCGGTCTATGCTCTCTTTTCCTTTTTCTATACCTACCTCATTCTCAGCTCTAATTCGGACCGCTAAATCGCTGGACCACCTTTGCCAGTATGCGACTGGCCCTCTGCTGTCTGTATGTCCTAATTCCAACAACGTAACTACACTTTTAAGTAATGTAGCAACTGCACCGGGCGATGCTGCCGCATCCTATTCCGTAGCTCTCGATCACACCCTGTCGGCTCTGCAACTCTATGCCATGTACCTAACTGGAGCCACTAGTTCAGCTTACCACATTTAAAGCATTCCTTCTGCCTAGTCTATGTTCTCATCACATCAAATGTGACGCCTTATCCATACTCAAACGTAAGGTCTGCTTCACTTAGGTTGCCTGTCCTCTGCTTTTTTAACTTATCCTCTAGCGCCTACTCTCTCCAACGGGCAAGGCTCATATAGGCTTCGCTCCTTTATTAGTTTTTTTAAACCTGGGCCAACCCCATCACCACAGGCTTCGCTACACTAAGAACATTTTGCTTTACATAACTACTGAATTCCTGAAGGTCCTAAGCTATGTACTCGTTTTTCTTTTTACCACATGCTCTATTGTCTTACCTATTCCATTACCAAGGCACCGTAGTCTAACCATTTCCCATACAGTCTAATACTTAGAAGGCTAGCACAAACTGTTGTATTTAACTTATATGTATAAAAAGGATGAAACGGGTTGTTGAGGGTAGCACTAATATAGTCCATTTCGCTTTCTCAGGTGCTTTAACGGGCTAGTTCGTTGTCGATTTTTCATCGTAATCAGGTTCCTAGAGCTTAAGTTAAAAGGACTAATTAGACTTACTCGGGCTGTCCTCCTTAACCGTACTATGTATGATATCCCTTTGCTTCTCAAAAGCGTAGCTATGCTAACCTGTTCACATTATTTGGAGTACCATCTGCTTGAAGGAAATATCCCTGGAGCCAAAGCAACAGTTTAGTAATATTTATTTGCGCTGCAACGGAAAACAACTATTGGGCATAACAACCTACCATTCATAATTCATCCACCTCATAGAGGCTTCTTGCCAACTAACCGGAAGACAAGCTTCTTATAAGGTTCTCTACCGTGTATAATATTGCGTTCATGCTAGTCGGCTGAGAACAACTGTCGGTGTTTTGAGACGACCTCGGGTGTTTTCGACCGATGCATTGTATTCTGGGAACGAAAGTTTCCATCAAGAACGTGTTATGCTAACGTTGCATATGCTGGTTTCGGATGCAGTACTAGCTCATTTTCTCGCTGTACGTGCCTCTAAGTTTGGTATTACACCATCACAACTGCCAAAGGTCCTACCCCATTTGAATTGTAACGCATTTGGTCATAACTTGCAACATCCGGCGGCAAGTTTCTATAAAGATTGAGGGAGTGTGATGCATCTTTTGAAAATGTGTTTTGCCCACGTTGAACTTGGAACAGTCACACCCTTGCCTACACTAGCAAATCTTGTACCCTGCCAATTTTGTCGGGAAGAGCACGAAGCGGTTTTATATCGGGATGGGTGCAACAGTCACGGACACAATGCAGTCTATGAAGGTGCATATTCTCGTCCTTGGGAAGGTATGGGTATCGTCGGAGTGAAACCCGGGTGCAACAAAACGCATGTAATCCAGTGGGTGATATCTCGCCGGCGTAGAAAAACTCAGCGAGGCGGCGGACTATCTTGTGAGTAATGTGATCAGCCCCAACACACTGGGCTTGAAAGCAGTGCAGCGCAAGAAAAGTCTGCGGAGCATTTTGACACAAATATGCCCAAACTTTGGACCAACAATCCACGAGGGCGCTCATGGAACCCGCCTCGAGCTACAAACGCAAATAATAACCGTCAACTAATGCTACCTATTTTAAACGCAAATAAATACTACGTGACCTTCCATGCATAAAATAATATCGAAATTTGCTATACAAATGATGGATCCACAAAAGGTAACGTACCTTGCTTGTCGAGAAAGACACCTGTTTCTTTGGTTATAATTATGAGGCTTCAAATAATAGCCACTTTAACTCACCTGACTATTGCTAACTAACTGGAAAGACTAACAAAACAACCTCACCAGTGTGAAACAAACTGAGCCTTGCCGATCGGCTTCTCCAGAATTAGGCTAACAACTTAAGTTGATTGCGACAACTAGATATTTGTGTCTACCGCGAAAAATCTAAACACATGAACAAAGTTGCATTCATTGATTCAACTCCCTTTACTCATGTGCTAGGTTTAATAATCCTGCAACAACCCATATATATAAGCTACATTTATATATATATATATATATATATATATATATAATTGTATATATGTATCTTCACACACAGTTGGGCTGCGGTTTCCGGTTTCCGATTTGCCTGGCAAGGGAGCCAGCCACAAGACGGCTGAGCTTACAGAATTACCATGAATAACTTGCGCTGCACCACCCAGAGCTGTAACCCCACACCCTATATCCAGCGTAAACCCGAAAGAACAAGAACAGAAGGCATGCGGATGACAGCCACGTTTCATCAGTGGAGCCGGTCCACACCCCTTCACAGGTACACAAAACCACGCTAGATTTAAGAATCAGAAGTACATAAGGCGGTGGCTGGACCGTAGTCCGCTTTACTCTGAGTGCATACAACCACTCTGTGAGCCTAGCACGACCACAAGGACCATGACCGCGTCCCTTCCAGCAACGACCAACTGTCTCCTGGAGAGAGTATGAACGAGGTAGTGGTAATAGACAGGTGGGGACCTAGCCAACTTGCACCTCAATCGTAGCTACACATAGGATGTTGAACAACAACCATTCATTTAAAATACCTCTATCGAACAAAAATCTAGAAATACGTAAACATATATACCGAAATAACTCCTCGCTTAATGAGCACATGGAGGAACTCCGTTATAAGCGGATCCCTGAGAAGCTTAAAATGTCCAAAAGTTGTCTTTTATATACCAGGGAATAAGGTTGTGTAAGTTCAACATAATTATTATGAGTGACGTATGCAAGGTAGGAGAAGATCAGTAGGTATGCAGAACAAACCAAATAAAGTAGAATGTATTTATACAAATTTGAAAGTGGTTTAAATCTAAGTTGGTTTAGCCTAACTGCAATGAAAAAACATCCGTAATGATACATTAGCATGTAGCACCCACATACATGGTTGGCGGCTTCCGGTTTCGGATTTGCCTGTCACTGTGGCCAGCCACATGACGCCAGCGCTTACAGAAAGAACATAAAAAACTTGCGCAGCACCACCCACAGCTCCAGCCACAAACCACATACTCCGTGTAAACTGGAAGGAATAAGACTGTGAGGCATGTGGATGGGAGTCACTTTTCCTCAGGAGCGCTGACCCACAACCCTTCACAGGCGAACACCAGCACGCTGTAGCTAAGTGTGAAGCGCACACAAGGTAGTGACTGGACCATTATCCGCTCCACACTAAGTGCATTGAACGAAATTGCGAGCTTAAAATGGCTACATAGACCGTGCACACAGACCCATCCAAAGACGGACAATGGCAGTCTTCAG
This sequence comes from Dicrocoelium dendriticum, assembly GCA_944474145.2. Classification (NCBI taxonomy): domain Eukaryota; kingdom Metazoa; phylum Platyhelminthes; class Trematoda; order Plagiorchiida; family Dicrocoeliidae; genus Dicrocoelium; species Dicrocoelium dendriticum. Next base: position 6,445 of record CALYDF020006573.1, read on the forward strand.
CCAGTATAGACAAACAGGTGGGTAATGGACAGGCAGGCACATTGTCAACCTGTACGTAAACCGCAACCACACCGGGGTTGTCAAGCAACCGCCAGTCACTTGAAGCGACATGATGTAATAAAATAACTCGAATAATGCATACAAATATTTGGACCTAGCTCTTAAATAAAAAACATATGGAATTAAGTGGTCACCAAAATTTACGCTACTGGGTCAAATTTAACAAAAGGCCGCCATCGCAAAAATGTTAGCAAGGTTAACTACAACTTTTTTGAACGACGTGTGAAAGTTAACAGAATATAGTTCACTTAAGCAATGATGATACCTTATAGAAAAAACCCACCACCTGAAAGAAAGGGACCCATCATACAAGCAAGCGGTGAGTAAATCGAACAGAGCTTACCGTAAGCTCTGTTCGATTTACTCACCGCTTGCTTGTATGATGGGTCCCTTTATTTCAGGTGGTGGGTTTTCTATAAGGTATCATCATTGCTTAAGTGAACTATCTTCTGTTAACTTGCACACGTCGTTCAAAAAAGTTGGTTATCCTTGCTAACATTTTTGCGATGGCGGCCTTTTGTTAAATCTGACCCTGTAGCGTAAAGTTTGGTGACCACTTAATTCCATATGTTTTTTATTTAAGAGCTAGGTCCAAATATTTGTATGAATTATTCGGGTTATTTTATTACATCATGTCGCTTCAAGTGACTGGCGGTTGCTTGACAACTCCGGTGTGGTTGCGGTTAACGTACAGGTTGACAATGTGCCTGCCTGTCCATTACCCACCTGCTTGTCTATACTGGCTGAAGACTGCCATTGTCCGTCGTTGGGTGGGTCTGTTTGCACGGTCTATGTAGCCATTTTAAGCTCGCAATTTGGTTCAATGCACTCAGTGTGGAGCGGATAATGGTCCAGTCACTACCTTGTGTGCGCTTCACACTTAGCTACAGCGTGCTGGTGTTCGCCTGTGAAGGGTTGTGGGTTAGCGCTCCTGAGGAAAAGTGACTCCCATCCACATGCCTCACAGTCTTATTCCTTCCAGTTTACACGGAGTATGTGGTTTGTGGCTGGAGCTGTGGGTGGTGCTGCGCAAGTTTTTCATGTTCTTTCTGTAAGCGCTGGCGTCATGTGGCTGGCCACAGTGACAGGCAAATCCGAAACCGGAAGCCGCCAACCATGTATGTGGGTGCTACATGCTAATGTATCATTACGGATGTTTTTTCATTGCAGTTTAGGGCTAAACCAACTTAGATTTAAACCACTTTCAAATTTGTATAAATACATTCTACTTTATTTGGTTTGTTCTGCATACCTACTGATCTCCTCCTACCTTGGCATACGTCACTACATAATATATTATGTTGAACTTACACACACCTTATTCCCTGGTATATAAAAGACAACATTTTGGACATTTTAAGCTTCTCAGGGATCCGCTTATAACGGAGTTCCTCCTGTGCTCATTAAGCCGAGGAGTTATTTCGGTATATATGTTTAACGTATTTCTAGATTTTTGTTCGATAGAGGTATTTTAAAGAATTGGTTGGTTGTTCAACATCCTAGTTGTAGCTAACGATTGAGGTGCAAGTTGGCTAGGTCCCCCACCTGTCTATTACCTCTACCTCGTATCATACTCTCTCTAGGAGACAGTTGGTCGTTGCTGGAAGGTGAACGCGGTCATGGTCCTTGTGGTCGTGCTAGGCTCACAGAGTGGTTGTATGGACTCAGAGTAAAGCGGACCACGGTCCAGCCACCGCCTTATGTACTTCTGATTCTTAATATCTAGCGTGGTTTTGTGTACCTGTGAAGGGGTGTAGACCGGCTCCACTGATGAACGTGGCTGTCATCCGCATGCCTTCTGTCTTGTTCTTCGGGTTTACCGCTGGATATAGGGTGTGGGGTTACAGCTCTGGGTGGTGCTGAGCGATGTTATTCATGGTAATTCCTGTATGCTACAGCCGTCTTGTGGCTGGCTCCCTTGCCAGGCAGATCGGAAACCGGAAACCGCAGACCAACTGTGTGTGAAGATACATATATACAATTATATATATATATGTAGCTTATATATATGGGTTGTTGCAGGATTATTAAACCTAGCACATGAGTAAAGGGAGTTGAATCAATGAATGCAACTTTGTTCATGTGTTTAGATTTTTCGCGGTAGACACAAATATCTAGCTGTCGCTATCAACTAAAGTTGTTAGCCTAATTCTGGAGAAGCCGATCGGCAGGCTCAGTTTGTTTCACACTGGTGAGGTTGTTTGTGTTAGTCTTTCCAGTTAGTTAGCAATAGTCAGGTGAGTTAAAGTGGCTATTATTTGAAGCCTCATAATTATAACCAAAGGAAACAGGTGTCTTTCTCGACAAAGCAAGGTACGTTACCTTTTGTGGGATCCATCATTTGAATAGCAAATTTCGATATTAATTTATATGCATGGAAGGGTCACGTAGTATTTATTGCGTTTAAAATAGGAGTAGCATTAGTTGACGGTTATTATTTGCGTTTGTAGCTCGAGGCGGGTTCCATGAGCGCCCTCGTGGATTGTTGGTCCAAAGTTTGGGCATATTTGTGTCAAGATGCTCCGCAGACTTTTCTTGCGCTGCACTGCTTTCAAGCCCAGTGTGTTGGGGCTGATCACATTACTCACAAGATAGTCCGCCGCCTCGCTGAGTTTTTCTACGCCGGCGAGATATCACCCACTGGATTACATGCGTTTTTGTTGCACCCGGGTTTCACTCCGACGATACCCATACCTTCCCAAGGACGAGAATATGCACCTTCATAGACTGCATTGTGTCCGTGACTGTTGCACCCATCCCGATATAAAACCGCTTCGTGCTCTTCCGGACGAAATAGGCAGGGTACAAGATTTGCTAGTGTAGGCAAGGGTGTGACTGTTCCAAGTTCAACGTGGGCAAAACACATTTTCAAAAGATGCATCACAGTCCCTCCATCTTTATAGAAACTTGCCGCCGGATGTTGCAAGTTATGACCAAATGCGCTACAATTCAAATGGGGTAAGACCTTTGGCAGTTGTGATGGTGTAATACCAAACTTAGAGGCGCGTACAGCGAGAAAATGAGCTAGTACTGCATCCGAAACCAGCATATGCAACGTTAGCATAACACGTTCTTGATGGAAACTTTCGTTCCCAGAATACAATGCATCGGTCGAAAACACCCGAGGTCGTCTCAAAACACCACAGTTGTTCTCAGCCGACTAGCATGAACGCAATATTATACACGGTAGAGAGCCTTATAAGAAGCTTGTCTTCCGGTTAGTTGGCAAGAAGCCTCTATGAGGTGGAGGAATTATGAATGGTAGGTTGTTATGCCCAATAGTTGTTTTCCGTTGCAGCGCAAATAAATATTACTAAACTGTTGCTTTGGCTCCAGGGATATTTCCTTCAAGCAGATGGTACTCCAAATAATGTGAACAGGTTATCATAGCTAAGCTTTCGAGAAGCAAAGTGATATCATACATAGTACGGTTAAGGAGGACAGCCCGAGTAAGCCTAATTAGTCCTTTTAACTTAAGCTCTAGGAACCTGATTACGATGAAAAGTCGACAACGAACTAGCCCGTTAAAGCACCTGAGAAAGCGAAATGGACTATATTAGTGCTACCGTCATCAACCCGTTTCATCCTTTTTATACATATAAGTTAAATACAGCAGTTTGTGCTAGCCTTCTAAGTATTAGACTGTATGGGAACTGGTTAGACTACGGTGCCTTGGTAATGGAATAGGTAAGACAATAGAGCATGTGGTAAAAGGAAAAACGAGGACATAGATTAGGACCTTCAGGAATTCAGTAGTTATGTAAAGCAAAATGTTCTTAGTGTAGCGAAGCCTGTGGTGATGGGGTTGGCCCAGGTTTAAAGAAACTAATAAAGCAGCGAAGCCTATATGAGCCTTGCCCGTTGGAGAGAGTAGGCGCTAGAGGATAAGTTAAAAAAGCAGAGGACAGGCAACCTAAGTGAAGCAGACCTTACGTTTGAGTATGGATAAGGCGTCATATTTGATGTGATGAGAACATAGACTAGGCAGAAGGAATGATTTAAATGTGGTAAGCTGAACTAGTGGCTCCAGTTAGGTACATGGCATAGAGTTGCAGAGCCGACAGGGTGTGATCGAGAGCTACGGAATAGGATGCGGCAGCATCGCCCGGTGCAGTTGCTACATTACTTAAAAGTGTAGTTACGTTGTTGGAATTAGGACATACAGATAGCAGAGAGCCAGTCGCATACTGGCATAGGTGGTCCAGCGATTTAGCGGTCCGAATTAGAGCTGAGAATGAGGTAGGTATAGAAAAAGGAAAAGAGAGCATAGACCGCCTAGCAGCCATGGTTAAGACGACATTAAGCAATAGAAGTAAACAGGGATAGTGGGAAGAGAGACCCGTTTAAACCGTTATGTTACGCAATGCTTTACACCAACATGGTTTGCGACAGAGCAGACTTGCCCAGAGTTCTGAAAAGATGGACAATAAAATGCTGTTCGTTGGTGGAAGCTAAATAGATAAATATTTTATTTATGAATTCATTGCGGCATACCAACTCAGGTATGAGCCAACTTTACAAGCAATTATGTGGCCCAACAGATACGTTGCGACGCACGTAATTGGCTGTGGCCAAAAGTTATACAATTTATAGAGACAGCCAAATCACTCATGAGAAGAAGCGTCATCAGTGGAGGGCCAATAAAATGGTTACAGGCGTGCGTAGAGTAAATAAAAGGCACAGTAGGTGGAGTGGGGACAGTAGATGAAGACAGCGCAACTTCGTTGTACATTTCAATAACTGATTGAAAAATGACTAGTCGATATTTCAGAGTGGAACAGTGGGAAGTGTTTTTATTCAGTGGCCAGTCACATCCTTCACGTCATAATGATGATAAACGGACAGTTCTGGCCTTTATAGGGAGAACGCTTGCCAGGCCAAAACCCACCACGTTCTGGCACACTGTCGTCGGTTGCTTTGAGTGGTCATGAACAACTAATAAAGCTCCTTATGAAGCATTTTGTATTCAGTTGTTCGCAGTCGAGTGACTCCTCCGTTGGCTAAATAAACGGCACAGTCAGAGTCCAACATGGGCGTTGAGGGCAGTCGAGGCGAAAGTATGATTTTGAAGATAAGTAGTATTTCCATTTTAAAGGGTCTCATGTTCTCTGATTATGTATATTTTCTAGGGAGCGAAGAATGCGTGTCCAGCTGCCATCACTGTACATCGGCGGTTGAGGTGTTGGGTGCAGATGGCTGGCTCTGAAGTAAAGCCATGATCCAGGTAAGTCCTGGTTAGTTCTTTCGTCCCATCTCAGACGGAGGCAGTTCCTCCGTTCAATCCCGGCTCTTTAAGACGCACACGCTCTCAGCGAAAAGGGAAAGAGTGGAGCTGGCCGATGACAGACCAGGAAATGTACGGGTAATAAGAATGAAACTTTGGGTAGCCAATGTGCAAGGGAAGAAAACGGCCCTTATGGATGAAGGATGAAGCAATAAGTGGTAAAACTGATCGAGCAGAGGTATTCAAGAGCTGGGGCAGGCCATTTGGCAGATACAGGTAGGCTTTGAAGTGTGCTTTGATTCGCATAACTTGTCAATTTTACTAGAGAGCAATGCAGGTAAAATATAAACGATAAATTGTTGACCATACTTATGGAAAGAATAGAATCCGAGCGCTAAGACGCTGTAAAGCAACGGCTTTAGTGCATTAAGACCTCACTGGAAGTAGGAGAATAGTCAGGCAATCCGGTGGTTTTAAGGCTGTTGGTCGTACTACTAAACAGAGACTAACTCAGGTAAATGAGAAGGATAGAGCTAATAATAGAAAATGGGTGAGTAACAGTTGCAAAAACAAGGCACTAAGGAAACTACGTAGAGAGTAGGAGCTTTGGTATCAAGGCGCGAGTGGTTAGGAGGTCAGCAGACTGCAGATGTGAGGTCAAACGTGAATAGTTATTATAAGGGTGAGCAAGAGTTGGTTCACGAGGAGAAAAAGTGTTTAACCCTGGCTGGGATACGAAAGGCGCTCGGCGAAAAGCGTCTGCCGAATAGGAATAGGTAAGAGTTAGGCCTTAAGCAGTAAAAAGGTGAATAAGATACGTAGGTGTAAAAAGGAACCTCGTCTAAAATGGTGAAAGCAAGAGGTCGTTACGTAGGATACTAAAAGGCAGGAATATCGGCGGAATGAAAAGGTTAGGTTACAGGTAGTACTTGATATCTTTAAAAGGCTTACTAACAGCTTTTGAGAAGCGGTACGTGAGAAAAGGATGAAATTGGTAGAACTGGTGCATGTAGTAGTAAGTGTAAATAAAACAGTGGTGGTATAGCGATGAGGAAGTACAGCACAGAATGATGGCACAAGAAGAAGGACCAGGGAAGCAGCCACATTGAAGCAGAGGCGCCAGTGCACTAAAACCTTAACTGAAGGAAGCGGGTAGTCAGCAAATTCAAGGGGTTTTAAGTTTCTGGTATATCAGCCAAAGAAACTAATCCGTTACGTAATAAAGAAACGCTAATAATAAAGAACTGGAAGAAAGCTGCTGGTAACGGTAACAAAGTAAGGAAGCTATCCTTGCAGTTGGACACTTTGGAACCGAGGTACCAGTAATCCTAGCTTCACTGGACCGCAGCTGATAGGACCGACGTCGATCGGTACATTAGCAATGACCCTGGGCTTAGTAACGTCAGGAAGAATGACCAAACATTACCACGTCAGGATAAAAGCTAGGCAATTAGGAGGTTAGAATTAAAGTTGTCAGCGTAAGAGGAATTCTTCATAAGCTTGTGAATGGTCAGACATCTCAAGGTTTGAATAATGTACAATGATATATAACGGGTAAACAAGCAGGTGCTTGACAC
>CALYDF020006574.1:0-13282 GCA_944474145.2 Dicrocoelium dendriticum
CATAAGAAGAAAAAGCCTGTAGTTTTGACAGTAGAACGTAAGCCAATCTTCCTACAGCTGCCATACAAGGGCGAGGTTGCGACGGAACTTCTATCTCGTCGTCTTTCGTTTGCACTCAGACGCACCTATCCAGCAGCGCAGATGCAAATCCAGTTCACTAGCTTTCCGATGGTGAGACTAAACTCAAGGGATAAGAGGCCTGTCCACACCAACTCAGTGTGTATCTACTCGTTTTCATGCTCCTGTGGAGCGGAATACATTGGTCGTACCACACGGCGTCTATCTGAGAGAATGAAGGAACACCACCCGGTTGAACTTAGAATTGGAAGTGGAAATACTGCGAACTCTTCAATAGCCGCGCACCTAACCGATACAGGGCACGCCACAAAGTTCACTGTTTCGTTCAAACTAATCTATCAGGTCCCAAAGCACCGCTCGAACTATCTCCGCAAGCGACTACTAGAAGCCGCTGAAGCAATTGTGATCCGGATGTATGAACCGGAGCTATGTGCTCAGAAAAAGCTAACTAATTGCTTGGGACTGCCCTGGCCCAAACGCCCGGTGACCTCGGACCCAGGACGTCACACGCGGTCGGTTGTGGTGGCTTAGCAGACGGCGCCGTCCTCATCCAATTAACTCGCACCAGTAGTAGCGACTTGTAATGTCTGTCTGCATATTTTGATTTGCATATAATTGTATAAGCCTGAAGATGAATTATCGAAAACATATGTTCGCTGACCCTGACTTCTGACCATACTATGGGATTTTTTAAACTATTAGGTGTTACCCGCGCTAAATCGGTAGACTTCACAAACGGTTTCGAAATTATCTGATCTGGTCAATATAGCAGGCGTCGAATCTGGAGTCAATGAGATGTTAGGCGAAACCTTTGACCCCAAGATACCGAGACATGACAGCCAAAGCTAAACGGCCGTCTGACGCTTTCTTGGAGGTGTGGTGGCTGTCTGCCTGAGTCTAACTGTGACGAATCTTCACACAAAAGCCAACAAATCCCCATACAACTTACAAATACTCAGTTATCGCCCTAGAAGTTTACATGCTACCTCGATTAGTGGCGGCTTGCAAAGGAAGTCGTGGCTCTGGGGGTCAGCCCTGTCCGATGCACGTTCATAACATGCATGACAGTGGAAGATGAGCCGCGCTATATCGCAGTCATGGCGGTCCGCTGCCGTCGTCCATGGCTCAGTACCATAAGTCGCTGACTCAAAAGAATAAGGTCGTGGGTTCGAACTCATCGGCAATCGGCGGATGCGCGCTACTGACGAGGCCCAACAGCATGAATCGGCCGTCTAGCGCTTTCCTGGATGTGTGGTGGCTGTCTGTTCGAGTCCAACTGCCTCGAACCTTCACAAAAAGACCCAATAAATCCCCCTACTACTTACAAGATCAAATAAGCTCGAGACTGGTCGGACAGCGCAGAGTTTTCGCATGAGTAACACCCACCATTATCATTCAGTATACACGTTAGCTAGGGGTGGAAAACACCTCATACATTAGAAAAGAAATAATATACACCACAGGCATGTCGTCTGAGCCATCAGTAACGGATGGACATCGTTCTGAAGAGCTAGCAGCCAGCTACTGTGTCACAAAAAAGGAGTTATATTATGCGCAGGAAATGAAATCGTAATTGAAAAGGGACATTAAGTGGGAAGGAGGACAAAGAAACTCGAAACACAACCCTCACCAAGGTCGACTCCTGGCCATGTTAATAAGTATAACCAGCCAAACGTGTTCATCGTCTTTCGAGCCCCAGCCTGGTAGTTGATAGGCTCCAACCGCGGTCAGCTCCGATCATAGAGCCTTCATTACTCTTAACCAAGTCATCGCTAGGACTCACTTCCTCATTTTCCATTCCCACCCCTGTCGCGCAAACAGCGTACGTCGCGGGAATCGGTGTGCTGGCATGAACAACACGTGGCCCAGCCATCGGAGCCTAGTGCATGAAATAACGGTGCTGAGCGGTTCACCTACTCTTCCCGTGCCATTAACACCCATTCAACTGCTAAGTGCTTGTCAGCTTTAGATTGTCCTTGACTTAGGGGCATGATTACTGGTGTCCACTTCGTTTGTGTCTGTGCTTGATTGTACCTATTTATGAGTTACTGTTTACAGCACGTGTGAGCCAGTGTTCTACTCAATTTAATGTAGGAAAGTAACTGTTCTAAATATCCCATTCATCTGAGTGTCCGGTATGAAGAAAATCATGATAAACGAACTAAGGTATCCAGGAGCACTTTCCGTCGTCCCTTTAACTACTCAAACTTTATGGCTTGGTCTACAGTTCCCCTTCGTCATTATTTACCGTGCTATTCTCCCTACTTAAGCAGAATTTCTTCGTGGAGCATGGAGGCGGGTCGTACCAAGTTACCTACCCCAAGCACCATCGGTTGACAAACTGATGTAGTGGCTGGATATGTACCTTATCCATCGCTACCAATGGAACATACGTTAAGCCCACTTGCTTTTCGAACAAATCTTCACAATAGGATTTCAGCGAATGTTATCATCTGCGGTGAAGGAGATAATGTTAGCTGCCTGTGCAACCAATGTCGCTGTGCGCAAGTTATAGTAGGTGTTTGCAACGTCGTTAAAGATGGTTTGTGTATTAGATGAGTATTGTTAGCTCGTCAGGTATCAGCCACCTTTCCACCAATGGGCTCCGACCTAAGTGACCTGACATTATTTGTACTACTACTTCATAGCTCAGTGCGATTGCATCTTCAGAAGTACCTTACGAGCGCTTCGATTAACTGAGTTGTCAGTAGTACACATTTCTTCGAGGTGATCAGAATTTAATAACGCTTTAAGGGGCAAGAATTAAAGCCACTAGTCCACAAGCCATGCGGACAGGTAACTTGGCCATGTCGCTAGCAGTGTTATGCCATCAAATGTTATCGTCGAGTAAGCCAAAGGGTTGTTTCAGTTTTCCGTGATTACCTTGGCCTACTTGCCATCATCTCAAGATACCCTGACCCAATTGGTGGTTTTAAGAGGCTTATCACAGCCAGTCTGTTTCCGCTGAACGCCTTCTCGTGAAGTAACAGTCAAGCTACTTCAGTTGGCCGTCGCGCAACCAAAATGGTCTTGGGTGTGAAACGCATGTTTCACCTGTTCCAGCACGGTGAACTGGCCATCCGGCGCAATTCCGTAAGCGTAGTACATGTAAAGCTGTCTATGGCTTTGAGCTGCTTGAAATTCTTTACTTTTTCTTACTACTTTCTTAAATCAGTAATCAATAATGCATAAATAAAGAAACCTTCTGGCTTCAATTTAAGCTCACGCTACACGGATTGACGATGGTTGCACACCACACAGTGGCCACTGGTCTAAACCCAATGGCCCTACATTCCGTCAGCCGTCTCGTCCACAAAACTAAAACTGCGATGCGCACATCCTCGCAGCTGTACATTTAATCACACCTTGTCTGGTCCCATAGAATTGAATTGCGCATCCCACAAGTTGCAGTACTAGGATCGCTGATTAGCCAAACAATCTCCTCGTGGTGCCAGCCGGGTCGTTCGGGTTTAACCAGTTCCAGCAAATAGTTCGGTGGTGGTGTTCCAGGACGTGGTGTGTTTTCGTCTGTCAAGTGTTCTCCCTATAAAAAGCCACAAATGGCTGCTTAACAACACTGTGACGTGGCGGTCGTGACTTGCCACAAAATAAAGTCACTGCCCCGTAGTTATCCGTATAATCCTTTCCAACCCACGGACACCAATCTCCTACTCACACATTGCTGAGGATATCAAACATTCAAGGATGGAGCTGCACAATTACAAGCGCAAACTACACAGCTACATACGCACACAATTATATAGTCACCTACCCCCCTACACAAACATACACTGTCATGGCAAACATATCGGATTTTTGTACATTCTTGATCACGCATTGTTATATCAAAATGATCATGCCTGTAAAGGAGTGTCTCGCCTTGTCGAGAGTAAAAGCTTTATTTATTTGTTTATTTATTCTTAGGGTTCATAAACCACCACTTGGGATTAATTGCAAAGCCTTAAGATTTGGTGGATCATTAGGAAAGTAGACAACCACACAGCACTGTAAGGTGACCGCAACGGTGCTAAAGAGTTGTTAACTCAGAACTTGGTAGAGTTTAACGATGACGAACGCAAGGTTGTAACCATATGCCACCACAGAACCTACGAATATCAGATAGGAGAGCATGTTTTGCAGCGTACTCTCCATGAAAAGGATTTTGGAGTGTCGGGTATCACGATGTTAGTTGAGTGAAAGCGCGAGTTAGCTAGTCGATGAAAGGGTCTAGAGGCATGAAGAAGTGAACCGGTGGATGAGGTCCCAGGGATTATCCACACCAGGGGTTGGAGGCTCTAGTAAGCATACCACAGTCGCTCGATCATTGTCGTTTCTACATCCGACTTCTAGCAATTAGTTGTTTATTTTCCAGCCCTATTGGTTTTGCGCGCTTCTGTAGTAACCCGATTTTCTCTGCATTCCATTTGCGTTGAATCCCGCTTTTCGCTATCGTTATTTATCGTTATTCTGGCGAGGTGCGTCGTGGTTACTGGATCCACCGCACTTCGGTGCCCGGATGTTCAACTAGACTAGATTGAAATGATGTTTTACTTCCAAAAGAACGCGGTGTCAAGTAGAATCCTTGACCACCGATCTCTGATTCCAGTAGGGATGACAATGCTTTTCGCCTCTTTTACGACACTGAATCCAACCATTCACTCTGCTAATGTTACGCTCAGTGGACAACAAGAGCTCAATCCACGTAAGTGGGCTCCAATGAGTAGCCATGTGTGTGCACTTCAATTTTGAACCTCTCATAAAGTTACTCTACACACTATAGCCTTCTAGATTGTCGACGTACTTACTTTTCCCTTCGGGTTTGCCAACCTTGGAACGCACTCCCAGACTCTGTTGTATCCTCTCCTACCTTGGATGTTTTCAAAAAACGACTAGATGTTGCTCTTAGCTCCCAACATTTTGTTACCTAAATTCCCCCATTGTGGATTACGCCAAGCATGCTTTACAACAGGATTTATGTATCAAATGGACCTAAGTGAGTGACCATATTATACTTTTCTCACTCCTTACCTCAACGATCACTGCAACCCAGTGTCTTTCTGAACGTTTACGCTCGATACTTTATTTTAATTTTACACTGATGTTACTTATCAAACTATCCATCTCGGCAGACGTTCGATAGATGACCCAGACATATTTTAATTTCATCATATTCACCTCAACCATCCTACGGGACGTGTTAAGCACTTGCTTTTATCCCATGATAAATCATTGTTCATAATAAAAAAGATCAGGGGCCGTGGTGCTTAGTGACTGCTGTCCCAGTAACGCTTAATACGGATTCTATCGCTGGTACCATTCCTTATTCCTATGAACACGAACACGGATATTATGATCATCCTCTAGGATTTGAGTACCCGGTTCACTTATCTAGGTAGCTGCATCACATTTGACGACCAAATAGCCGAAGAAGTTGCAACACACATTGTTTAGGCCTATGTGATGTTTTAAAGTCGCAACCATTCGTGGGAACGGCCTGCGATTCACTGGTACTTTACTACGTTACAGGACGCGAAGTGTCCCAACATGGCTCAGCAACATTAACACTGTATATGGACATTAAGAGAATGGTCACTACAACTCCCTCAGGTTCCACTTGATTACTACGATCTGATAGGACTAATAAAAGAGTACTGCTGTCACGTAACTAGAGGATTACTATCCGTTTATGTCAACTGGCGCGGTATGGTTGTTCTCGGTCACATCAGCTGGCCAATAACCTCCCATACCCGAGACTTACAACGTAGGTTCCGTGACCCATGTATCGTGAATGTAATGGTTGATAAACTTCATGCCATCCAGGTGTGTTCTGTTTACCGGATTAAGGTCAGGAAGCTTGTGTTATATGCCTACCATTACTGTGTGTTGAATAAGTAGGTACACCCAGCAAGAACTAGACAGTATATTGAATCAATCCAAATGATCGAATCATTTACAATGATTAATTCAACCTCTTCGGATGGATGTCCACTGTAAAACTCGGTTAGTCACGGCTAAAGAAAATTATCCATTCCACCGAAGTCTCCTTCAGGTTAGCCTACACATTCTTTCGATTCCATCTCGGTCACCTGCTTCTGTACCTCAACCAAGGTGTTCTGTGGAATTCGTCTGAAGATTGGCTTGCATTGTCCTCCTGGGATCAACGGTATTCGGTGTTCAACCCAATTGCAAAATCCGTAATCATCTTCCGCGTCTGTGAATAAGTGGACATACCTGCTCAGTACGTTGCGTATTGCACGGTTCTGACAATCAGGCACGGCTTTGAGGGCACCAACCCGGTCGGTTCTCCCCCTGTTTATCTCGATCGTCTCGTTAGCCACGATCACCACATCGTTTTTCAGGTCAATTGTGACACCGAGCCGTTTCAGGATGTCGGTTCCGATGATGGTTTCGGTCGTCTCCTCCACGATGAACATGTCATGGCTGATGAGCGTTTCTCCTATCCTGATTCGTAACCGCTGCGTGCCCGTCACTTTCAAAGAATGCCCGCCGACCGTCTGCATCGTGATTGAAGATGGGTTTACTGGAACCCCATTGAACCTCTTCGTAATTTACACTGCCGCTCCTGTGTCTACTATGGCTCGGACAGACACACCTTCTATAGTTACCTGGAGGACTGGTACTCGCCACCGACTCGGCATGGATAGAGAGAAACAATGGGGCACATTGACGTTGGTGCAGAATCTCGCCACATGACCATTCTGGTTGCATCGGAAACAGCGGCGACCGTTCCGGATTACCCGTACATTGCGTTGTGAAGTGGTGCTTGAAGACTCTATCGACAACAGCTGCTCCACCATTTCGGATAGACGATTTACTTTCTGTTCCAACTCAGCATGCTGGATGCTTCTCACTGTCACTCGTTCCGACAAATTCTGGGCGACCGTCACCAGATCCAACACTTTGCTGTCCATCGACGCTAATTTCACCTGATCATGGAGTGGACCGGGCAGACTTCGGACAAACTGCTGTTTCAGTAGGCGCTCTCTTGCGTTACCCTCTAACTCGGGGAGCCCAATCGTTAGATGTCTGTCCAGCTGCTGGAAAAACACCATCAAATCCTCCTGTTCGTCCCATCTGGCTGCGTGAAATCGTTGCAGTGCTCGTTCTCTCGCCAGATCCTTCCCAAATTCTGCACACAAGGCAGCCCTCATCTCAGCGAACGAACAACCGGGTTTGGCCTTTCGAGTGAGCAGATACACCGCCTTGGCTCGTCCACTCAACCGTGTGCCCAAAGCAATTAGCAAATTTGCATTCCCCCTCAAACCCGTGCAAGCCGCAATTCCGTCGGACTTATCGAGCCACGCCTCCACGTCACCGGCCGCAAATTGCTCCAACCGGGTCAACTCCATCGCGATTGGTCACGGCACCAGTGTAGCGAGAACGACAAGACAGGGGGGTAGACGTTTATTGCACACCGAAAATGGGCACATGAGGGTCTCACGAGCGCCATCGAATATCGACTAGATTTCCGTCCCACCACGCAACACAGGTACGGATGTTAGAGGCGAGCCAGTCCTTTCGCCTCGGGAGCTCTGACTTGGAAGTCCCGCCTTCCTGTTTTCGCCTCGATCTCCGCTTCTCTGCATCCGATTTGGATCGGCCAGGAGTCGTTCGAGAGCTCTTGACTTGCTTGTTCTGGGCTGTGTCAATCGGCTCGGCGTCGGTCCTGTGGGCTGCGCTAGCGGCGTATATGTCTGATTTATTGCGCTGTCCACATATTCCCGCTCCGTAGTTCCGGGCCCAGGCTCGTCGCTGGCCGTCTTTCGCGATCCGCTCTCAGCTAGCTCCGAAGAGCTCCCCAGAGCCATTCTTGGAAGCGGCCCCTCTACAATATGACAGATGGATGTCAGTTATCGTCCGCCCTCAACAGCGCAAGCCACGACGGGTTCCGTCCTCATATTGACTCTTCAGAGAGAGATAGCAGGGCTGTGACTCGATCCATGAACGCATAGTTTGTCCACCGAGTTCTTTCCTTCTACGCCATAGAGCTCGGCCGGTGGCCGAGTGGTCGGCATGTTTGCTTTCCAACCATAAGATCACCGGTTCGAATCCGCGTAGGGGTGGGCGTCCTCGCGGTATACTCAGCCCGCGCGCGACTGGTGGTGGTCGCGCGGCAGCGAAGCGCCGTTACGGCGTATAAGCTGACACATTTCATTTCCTTTTCATTTATAGAGCTTCGTGGGTGTCGCTTGTCACTAAGCGAAACGTCTGGTTGCTGAGTGTTTCTAAACACTCCCTGCGGATGGATCTTGGCAAACAACCTCAACCTGGACCACATTTCGAAGTGAATCTCGGTCGGTTCGTCAGGTCGCTGGGATTATATGTGCAATTGGCAACTGCTAGGAAGCACTCACTCTCAATACATCAACACAATGAGTGTCTCAAATGAATCATACATTAAGCACGGTAGCTTTGCAACGAACGAAGCTAGACAGCTGTATGGTACATGTATAATGGAACTGCATTGCTAACTCTTCTCCGGCATCCTAAGGGTATGTGCGTCGCTGTGGTTCCGGAGAAAAGTGGCGCAAGTGATTTGAATTCTCTTAACACACCAACAGAAGTCTAGTCCAGGACAGTCTTTTCACTTACTGAATTCACATTAAGGATCTCAAGAGGCAATTCTAAAGCAGCCTCACCTTAGGGAACTATTAGTTGCTTCCTGATCGTAAGCCTATCTTCAACCTTGGAAAAACAGGAGATTAAGCTACTAGAGAATGCCGACTGCCTCCCGGACCTTTTGTTACTCAACCACTTTCATAAGACTTATACCAGATTACTGTCCGTCGCTATACTCTCCAATGCTGTTTTCACGATAAACAGTTCCATTTGTAACATTTGTGCGGTACTATACTCGACGTATTTCAACCTGAGATATGGCTCAGACTATCCGGTAAGCTGCGCATTCGGATTGGATAATGGAACTCGACTCGAAAGACATGACTTATGAAGGAGTTCAAAATTATTTAAAGCGTTGGTAGCACGGGTCGATGGTTAAGGTGCACACATGCTAGCTGCGCTTGGCAGTTGAGGAGCAAACGTCTCGTCAGCAATTGTGCAGAGGGCAATCTTAATCATCGGGTTAACGGTTGGTGCTTCGATGCTCACTTGATCTTTGAAACTGACCCCTACGATTTGTGCTCCGTAACCTTCACTCGTTTTCTTTAGGTCTATAGTAGACTTGAGCGATTACAAAGAATCGAACGGATTACTCTGTGATGACAGATCGTTGCTAGCACGTCCGCTGTCTCTCTTTCTCCCTTCTCTGAGGTCTGTAAACATCCAACGGGAAGTTTCTGCGGATCCTGATGAATCACCTTTTTGCATGAACGGGATGAATTTACCTAGTGAGAACTTAACAGCGACACCCATTTGGCCCGTGGGTCACACACCTGGACGAAACCACAGTTAGACCAATGGAAAAGTAAAAGCAGCAATAATTAACAAGTCCCATTGGATGGTAAGAATTGGTAGAAAATACTTGGCAATATAACAAAAAGCGTTTTGCTGGATACACTATGGTGTTCGCATCATAACTTACATAAACCAGCTGGCATGTTCACAATGATAAGTATAAATCCGCCAGGTTAGAATTATAGAAACACACCTCTTGTTTGCATTACTTAGCCTCCCCGCTAACAAAATTATAAAATGACAAATGAATGGGACAAGGTTACGCCAAGTCCTTTTTCAAATATCGTCAGTTTGGTAGCAGAGACAATATAAATCGCGAACGCGTCCCACGGCTGACACACTCGGAGGGAGAAGAAATTTTGACGGCATTCCAATCGGCCATACTGTATGGTCAGCCTCAAAAATTTACCTCTCATGATGCCGTGGTTCAGTACCAGCGGCCGGTGTCAAATGTGGTTTCCATTCTTCTAGTTGTGATAAACCATCATGTGGTCCCCCAAATATCTATGTCGACTGTTGCATATTTCTATGGACTTCACTCAGAGCTGGTAGGAAGCATGGAAAAGGCCCCTAACGTTCTTGAATGACTTTCATTGAGAAGTCTCGAGGACAGCGGGATTTCGCTTCACCCAGGGATTCCACGCCTGGACGGCGTATTCCACGTGAGGTCACACATGGACGTTAAGCGTTTGCGGAAGATTGCGGGATCAAACCGACCGATTGCTCTGCGAAAATAGCCAACATGTTGATTGTTAGTACTCGACACCTTCTAGGATTGTCTTCAGGCCCCTGACGGCGCCGATGTTGAGGAGATTAAGCCATTAATTTGCCACTTTGTAGTTCGAGCATCAATTTTTTGCACATTTCTAGCATTCAATGGACTAGGTGATCCTCTTCACTGTCTTCCCACACTTAAGCCACCAATGGACCTATAGCAATATACGTAGTTTGAGTAGAGTACTGGATGTTGTGGAGCAGTCTAGGGTTTAGACGGTGCAGCTAGACGGGATTGGTCCCTACTGGAAGCTATCAAAATTCATTGAAATCTGGAAATCTCATAAGCTATGCGTATTCCATCTGTTCTCTAAGATACTAGAACCGGCAAACTTACTCCTATGAGTCCTTGGTAAAGTCCGTTGGATCACGGCGACGATTAATATGATTGAATCACTTGTTGTTCAATAGTGCACCCCAAACTCCACTGATTTTCACATTATCACACAGCAACGGCCCCCTGAAGGTAAGCCACTATTCCACTTACGACGCCACGAATATTCTGCACAGAGTACTGATAATAAATGCTTTTTTGGTTGCATATACATATTCGACCTGTCAAAACATATTCTATGACCACAACATTTGCAGCTAGCTTTCTTGCATACCAACCAGCTTTTGAACAAGCTAGCGTAGTTTAGTAAGTTAGAAAAGTGGGTTCCAAAGGTGGTTTCAAATTGATACGGCACACTATGTTTGTTCCCTTCCTTCTAGAATGTTGTCCTTTGAGCCTGGGTTCTATTCACCTACGCCGATGTCATCTACCTGGACTTTTCAAAAGCGTTTGAACGTTTAGACCATCGAGTTCTCCTTCAGAAGCTTCGGAACTACGGCATTGGCGATCCAATCCTGAGTTGGATTAGCAATTTGCTACAAGAACGACGGCTAGTGGTGAGAGTCCGAGAATCATTTTCTCATGCAATCGACGTGACGTGTGGAGTACCACAAGGCTCGGTTCTTGGACCCCGTCTATTCTTGGTGTTCATTAACGATCTGGCGAGATCAATTACTTCCGATTTCTTATTTTTCGCTGATGATATCAAGATATGGCGAAGGATCAGAGGACCGGATGACCATGAACGGCTCCAGCACGATCTTAACACAGTGTCGAACTGGTCACTTCAAAACGCTCTACCGTTCAACGTAGACAAATGTCGCGTAGTACAATTACGCCATAGACATAACTACACCTACATACTTGGGACAAAGGAATTGCAGAATAGCTCCCAGGAACGTGATCTTGGTGTGATCGTACAGAGCGACATCAACTGTTCAAAACAGGCTGAGGTAGCTGCAAAAAGAGGCAACCAGCACGCCGGCATGCTGCGAAGGGCATTCGGGAGATTTGACCCATCAATCTTCCCAATGATGCTCAATTCCTATGTGCGCCCGCAAGTTGAGTACGCAATCCAAGCTTGGCAACCTTGGTTGAAACGCGACCTAGAAGCGATAGAGTCACCACAACGGAGAGCAACAAAGAACGTGATGGGCCTGCGGTATCACTCTTACCACCGAAGGCTGAAGTTGCTGGGAATTTTGAGCGGACGCTATCGAAGGCTGCGCGGCGATCTCATATTAGCGTATCAAATATTGAGTGACCCCAACCACGTATGCTGCCATTTGCTGAAACTTAGCCACAACACGCAGCTCAGGGGTAACTGCTTAAAGTTGAAGGAACAATATAGCCGTCTAGAGTGTCGACGGAATTACTTTTCCCTTCGAGTTTGCCAACCCTGGAACGCACTCTCAGACTCAGTAGTATCCTCTCCTACCCTGGATGTTTTCAAAAAACGATTAGATGTTGCCCTCAGCTCCCACATTTTGTTACCTAAGCTCCTCTGTTGTGGATTACGCCAAGCATGTTTTCAACAGGACTAATGTATCAAATGGACCGAAGTGAGCGACCATATTTTATTTTCTCACACCTTACCTCAACTATCACTGCGCCCCAGTGTCTTTCTGAATGTTTACGCACGATATTTCTTTTTCATTTCACACTGATGTTAATTATCAAAGTATTCATCTCGGCAGACGTTCGATAGATGACCCACACATAATTTAATTGCATCATATTCACCGCTACCATCCTACGGGACATGTCAAGCACTTGCTTTTATCTCGTGATAAATCATTGTTCATTGTTCATTGTTCATTGCCGCGGATTTTTGCCTCATCGTGCTGGATTATACTTTTACTTTGGGATTGCCGTGTTATACGTGTGTTCTCTGTGTGAATCGTGCACCAATATTTTGTTTTTGGTCAATTTTTATGTATGTAACTTTGGTGGGTATTCGGCGGGTAATTTCGGAGATCTTATTGATTCACCTAACTGCCGTCTATGTCCGCCATCTTGGATTGGCTCCATAGCAATCGAAAAGGTGCCTGCCAAGCCACCAGTTTCATCGACGGCGTTTGGATTCAGCCTACTAGTGTAGAGATTACAACGAACGGCGTCCGCAGAACTGATAGTCACAATGGCACGTACAGCTTGCTCACGAGAAGCTAAGGCTAAAGCTTCCGTAATGAAAGTTAGTTGTGGCGTAAACAGCTGTGTAAAACTTCTGCGATTTGGAACAGAATGCACAAACTGCCGAAAATATTTTCATCCTCCATGTGCTCACCTTCGTCTCAGTCAGATAAAAACTTAATAGTACGACTGGTTCCCTCTGGTGCTGCACTGAGTGTACGTCTCTTCTACTACTCAGAAGTATAATTGTGTTGGCGCAGTAGTGCAATAGGCTGACACAGATTGTAGCGCAAGCAGCAGCAGTGAAAGCTGTCCCAAATGAATCAGACAAATCAGTGCCTCGAACTCGACGCTCAATATCATGCTCCAATACAGAACAGTGCAGCCGGGTCAAAAATAAGAGTAACAATCCAGAGTTCACCACCCCGACACTAGCGGCTCCTCATAAAGGTGCGTTCGCCACACGTTCTTCCCAAGAACCAATTGTCACAGCGAACGCTGTTAAAGGGCCGACTCACAGTCTGTGTG
>CALYDF020006575.1:0-13287 GCA_944474145.2 Dicrocoelium dendriticum
ATATCGACATTCATCATGGTAAGGTAGGAGCGAGACTGCTAAGCGTGAGACAGATGAACGTGAAGGAAGCGTGTGTTGAGTTATAGCTCTGAGATGATAGGGCAGGTGGTCAAAGGTAACGAGGAAACAGAAGCTAAAAGAAGCCAAAAGTTTAAAAGTTGATCAGTGGAAGTGTCCAACTATATGAGAAGGTATTCACGGGCAAACGATGATCAGTAGATTATGCAGAGTGATCTGGGGAACCACTAAGTACGTTCAAATTCAGCAAGGGTTCATGTGCAGCAGCATAGTTATTTGCGTAAGTAAAACAATTGGACATGAGGAAGCGGTATGTGAGGGATAAGCAATGGGTCAGCAGCTAATACCATGTCCATCAAACCAATGAAAGTGTAAAGGTCAAAGCAAGTTACAGGTGGACAGCATTTAAAAAATGACAAGTCTTCCGATCAAACATGACCAGTCCTAAAGCTAAATCGGCTAGACTGATAGTCAGAAGTGGAGATAAAACAGTGTAAGTGAAGAATGCCAGAAGAAAGGAAAGTTACAAAAAGGTTTGGTAGATGGACAGATGTGAGAAGCATACTTCGATTCATAAAGCGGAGCCAGAAGTTCGAGAGATAGCGCGTGAGTACTCAGCTGGTGCTCTAATAGGACATGGTGTCAGTTCTGTGCGCCGGCGAGATTTCCACAGTGTTAGCCAAAGGATACCAGAGACACTCATAACCTGTTTCGTCTCCCTTTGGACTCAACAGATGGAGATAGTCTGAGATGGGTTAGAATTCGGCTATCTCCATCTGCTGAGTCCAAAGGAGGAAGAAACCGGTTATGGGGTGTCAGAGTTGGGAGGAGTAACACCCATCCACAACTTCGGTAACGGTCCCTGTGGTCGTAATCACCGAGGTATCATTCAAAGAGGACCGAGGTCTGAATAGAGATTGCGAGTCTCAATCCAACCACCCAGCGGGTACACCAAATGACACTTGGAATTCTTCACCGCTATTTTAAGTGTTGCTCGCGGAACTTAGAGCCATAGTGGTCGAGGCGTCAACCTTTGAACACTAGGCCTCGAGGTCCACCCCGGCCAAAAGTATCTCCATCTGATGAATCGAAAGGAGGACGAAACCGGTTATGTTATGCCATGGTTGGGAGGAGCAACACCGAACCACCAATTCGGATACGGTCCTTGTGATCGTAATGACCGATATCTACTTCAAAGAGGATCGAAGTCTGAATAAAAATTGCGAGTCGCAATCCAACCACACGTGGGTACACCAAATGCCACTCGGGATACCAGAGACAGTTAAGACAGACGGGAAGGACGTCAGACAGATTGGATAGATGCATATGTCCAGCCATAAATGTAAGCCAGATAGATGGATAGTCTGAAGTGGAGATAACGCATACGTGAGGAGGGGTTGGTCGTTAATAAATGACATCATGGTGGGTTAAGTTCCATATGGGTCAAATCCCTGGCTCGTTGAGAAGGAGTTCGTTAGCAGCATCAGTCTTATATTGGTAGGTTATACCATGGGATGTGGGATGCGGTACTGTGATGAGATAGCCTCTGAGCCAGCAGAGCATACTGCTGCGTACATGTCAATGGAAGCCATAGGCCACAGAAAGCTTTTAGGCGGACAGCAATCGAAAACGGGCAGTTCTAATGGACCCATGCTTCCAAGCTTGTAGGTTGATAACCTAGACGGGTAGTAAGTGAAGATAAAATATAAGGCAAGAGAGGCTAGTCGTTAAAATGTTATGAGAATGATTCGTAAGGTTTGGAGAGGCTCATCGTTAGCAGCTTCAGAGTGTTGTCACTTTAGCTACAATATGTGTAGGGAGTACTAAAAGAGGGAAAGTAATAAAAGGGTTTAAAAGATGGACATATATGTGAGACGCGTTCATCAAATCATGATGCGTACCCAGTCGTTCGAGAGATTGCGCATGGTCATTCATCTAGTACTCTAATAGGACGTGGTCCCAGTTCTGTGAAGTTACAGCCAACGAGCCGACAGAGCTTACAAGTCAGTGCAAGCCAAAGAATAACAGAAAGAATTAAGACAGACGGGAAGGATGTCAGGCAAATTTGTTAGATGCATATGTCCCGTTATAAAGGTGAGCCAGATAGACGGGTAGTCAGAAGTGGAGCTAATGCATACATGAGGAGAAGCTGGTCGTTAAGTCAATGAACTTACTTTGGGCTAAGTACCATTTGGGTCAAATCACCGGCTTGTTGAGAAAGAGTTCGTGAGTACCCAGCCAACCAACCACACTCCCACCACGGATGTCTCTCAACCCTTCTTATACTATCCACGCGATCCAGCACAATTGTACTGGCACATCTTCAAACTGGAATAACCGATAAACACATGCACTTCTACATACATGTATGAACTCCCAGCTCCATTGTTCAGGGTTAACTTGCACCATGTTTTATACATTCCCCGACATTTGGTTGTACCTTTAACATGATCACGCCTACATAGGCATGTCCCGCATTGCACGAGAATAAATAATTTATGTATTTTTGTTCGTTGCAGTCAGCCGACAATTCAGATAAGTCAACTACCCATCCGGAAAAACACCAGACGGTCGTTTCGCCCTATTGGGGCTCGTCAGTGGTGCGCATCCTTCGGTCCTCTACGGCGGATCGAACCCACGACTGCTGGTGGGTTGTGCCAACTAGCCCGCAGCTTATGCAACTGAGCCATGGGGGACGGCAGCCGACCATCACGAATTGTTAGCTAACTGCGATATAGCCCGACCCATCCTCCACTGCCATGCAGATGACAGCGGTTGGCCGCCCGGCGTCAGGACTTCCCGATTACGGTAGCTATGAATTGACACAGCATTTATGGAATCCGTAAGGGCGAATTTGTATTACTTAGGAGTAGAAAGATTTTGGCGAGTATTTTTGTTCGTCGCAGTCAGCCGACGATTCAGATAAGTCAACAAGCCATCCGGAAAAGCATCAGACGGCGGTTTCGCCCTATTGGGGCTCGTCAGTGGTACGCATCCTTCGGTCCTCTACGGAGGATCGAACCCATGGGTCGGGCTCTATGGCAGTTAGCCAACAATTCGTGATGGTCGGCTGCCGTCATCCATGGCTCAGTTGCATAAGCTGCGGGCGAGTTGGCACCACTCACTAGCAGTCATGGGTTCGATCCTCCGTAGAGGACCGAAGGAGGCGCACCACTGACATGTCTCAGTAGGGCAAAACGGCGTCTGGTGCTTTTTAGGATAGGTAGTTGACTTATCTGAATTGTCGGCGGACTGCGACGAACAAAAATACTTGCCAAAATCCTTCTACTCATAAGTAAGAATTTATGTATTCATTTATTTATACCATCGGACGTGGAAGGTGGTACTTTAAAGGGATAGCTACTGAGCCGGCAGAGCATACCGCTGCTTTCATGTCAATGAAAGCCACATATCACGGAAAGCTTTTAGTTGGACAGCAATTGAAGACAGGCAGATCTAATGGACGCATGCTTCCAGTCATATAGTTTGATCAGCTGGACAGGTAGCAAGAAGAGAAGAAAACATGTAAGTCAGTAGAAGCTACTCGTTTAGTAAATGTAAGGAGGATTACTAGCAAGGTTTGGTAAGGCCGATCAATAGCAGCAGGAGACCGTGTTGTCGCTTTAGCTTCGATTTAAGGGATGGTTGCTAGAAGAGTGGAAATTAATAACTAGTTTTGGAATATGGACAGAGACGTGAGAACAATGGAACAATGGTTTATTACGGGTAAAAAAGGCATTGCTTAACAAGTCCCGTAGGATGGAAATTATTGCGAAAATCAATTGCATGATAAAGTGAATAGCGTTGTGGTGGACTCACCATAGACTTATGTAGAACAGCGGGGATGTTCGCGTATTAACCGTATAAATCCATAATTCCATTGGTTAGGCGTTTGGCAAGACACCGTTTGATTGCGTTTTATAGCCCATGGCTAGCAAGTCATAAAATGAGGTGTAAGTGAGACAATGCAACGTCAACACATTTTTTAAATATCACCAAAGTGGGAGCAGAGACGACATAATAAGGGAGGGCGTTCCAAGGCTGGCACACGCGGAGGGAAAAGAATTGTTTACGGCATTCAAGCCTGCTATACTGATTTGTCAGTTTCAGAGGGTGACCTCTTAGTTTAGTGTAGTGGTTCAATTCCAGCAGCGGAAGGCACTTGTTTTGGACTCTCCAGAATTTGGAAAACCATTATGTGATCCCTCCGCAAAAGCCGATATCGACTGCCGTCCATTCTTAGAGATTTCAGTCTAATCTGATAAGGCAGATGAAAGAGGCCCCTGACGTTCTTGGTTGCCCTTCGTTGAAGAGTCTCGAGAGCAACGATATCCTGTTTATGCCACGCTTGAATAGCATATTCCACTTGAGGTCGCACGTAGGCGTTAAGCATTTGGGAAAATATTGAGGGTTCAAACCGACCGAAGGCTCTACGAAGATCGCAGAAATGTTGATTGCCTTTTCTCGTGGCCTTCTCTGCATGTTTTGAACAACCGAGATCTTCCTCTACCAATACACCCAAGTTACCCTCCTGAGAGACCTTCTCCAAAATGTGGTCTCCAAGCTTGTAAGCGCTCACCAGCTGGTGACGCAGATGTATTATTTGCCCTTAACTGTGTTCAATTGAAACATGTTTCTCTTTGACTATTAATAAATGCAATCTAGGTCAGGTTCTAGCAGATCATGATCGAGCTTGTTATTAGTCCCCCAATTATCTTGACGTCAATGGCACAAACCAGGATATCATAGGAGATGACTGACAACCGCCGTTGATAAATATCAGGAATAAGCTCGGTCCCAGCAATGAGCTTTAGGGAACTCCACATTCTACCTCAATGGGTTTAGAGAGTGATCCCCTAACGCGTACTTGAACTTTCCGTTGGTGAAGAAAGTTGCCAATCCAACCAAGTAGAGGTTCTCCGATTCCATATCTCTGTAGCCGTTGAAGTAGGATGCGGTGTTCCAGGCGGTCGAAAGCTTTGGAGAAGTCCAGATAGATGAAGTCGACTTCGACCCATCATCGACCACTTCCGTCCAATTACCTCGTGCAATCAGTAGGTTGGTGGTGCATGACCGGTGTTGACGGAAGCCATGCAGTTTCGGTACCAAGATGTTGAACTTTTCCAGGTAGTCCATTAAAGCGTCATCCACAATTGCTTCCATCACCTTCGCGAGCATAGAGAGGAGAGTCACTGGGCGATAGTTTGCAGACTCTGAACGGCTACCACCTTTAAAAGTAGGGATGATAATGCCACACTTCCACATAGGAGGGACCTGTTGCTCATCAAAGCACCTTTGGAAGCACTGTGGCAGTGGTTCAGCTAGCTTGTTGGCCACAGCCTTCAGTGCTTTCAGGCGGATGTTGTCAGCTCCCACGCGCAGTGAGAGTAACTTCTTAGCACAACTGATGGGTTGACTATTACATTTGTAAACAATGGAGTCGGTAATGTGCGTGACATTATGGGACAAGTAGAGGCTGCGAGTTTGACAGTTAGGTCGTATTTGTAGCCACAGGGCCTTAGTTGCTTTTTCACTGGTTTGTACTTTACGGTTTGTTGTGAAAAATGGTGGGATTCCATGCTCTCTTAATGGAGATTGCTGACATGCCTATACAGCAGTTAATTATTTACCATGAATATTTTGGCTAGGCACTGTTGATAAGTTACTTTGTCCTCACGGACAAGTGCAGCGCAATGGTTGCAATGGATCAGGAAATTGCCTTATGTGTCTGAGTCGGGGTTAACTTTGTAGGCAGGCCATGCTTCATCCCTTATCGCCAAGCATTTTCAAGTCCTGCTACTTAGAATTGAAGGCAATTCTGCGGGACGAAGGGGCTTGGTCTCTGATGCTCTGTTGACGATGTCGCTGAATCTATTAACGAAATCTGCCAAATCGCTGTCAAGGGGACTGTTGTTTAAGAATTCCCAAGCAGGTGCATCGACGAGTTCTACAAGACGTGGTAGCGTATGACTGTATGAGTTAGTTCCGAGTATTCAGATGGATACTCTGCATAACACACATAGTTGGACGTTATTACTGCATGGTCACTGGTACCTAATGGACTATCCACCAATAAGTTGTCAACCATGAGCTTTTCATTCGTGAGCACAAGGTCCAGTATGGACGGTTTGTTTGCTGTCCTGAATCTAGTGGACGTGGTGACATGATTGTACAAAGGAATATTAGCGATCTGTTCATGTAAGTCTGTTTAGAACTGCCCACTGGGCGATGCCAAAACCTCCAGGTTGTGTAGGTTGAACTCCCCGGAGATGAGAATGTGGTTGTACCTAGTGCGTGTTACTCTTTTCAGGACACGCATCAAGCGGGTATTCATTTCCGGAGTGGACGTTGCGGGTGGGAGCGGTAAACAACGGCATGCGTCGTTGTGTCTTAGTCGGAGACGGCACCAGAGTGAGTCGGTAACGTGTGTTTCCAGATCATCAACTATTGCACATTGTAGATCGCTGCGGTAGTAGAGATGCACCCCACCTACTCTGTTGGGGCGGTGGTTCCGGATGAGTGACATTCCGACTATCTCAACCTCAGCATCAGTCACCACTTGATGTAACCAAGTTTCGGTAATAAAAGTTAGGTCCCAAGCATTTTCAACCTGACGTAGCCGAAGCTCGGTAAGTTTACTGAGGAGCCCTTGGGCGTTAGTGTACGTACATGAAAGTTTCACATATTTAAGCAATGTTTCGGAGGTTCTACAACTCATATGTGAAGTTTCGCTGACTAGTGAGTGGCCGGCGACCAATCGTTTTTTCGATATGTACTTGGTGAAGGGTTTAACGTCTTGTTCATCTTCCGTGTTGCTAGTCCCGTGTCTAATCTTCGACGTACAATGTAAGATGTCTGGTCAATATCATCTTCTACAGGTTGTATGGGCTCATTCGGCACACTACTGGTGCTTTGTTCTTTCATAGATCCTGACGCATTTGGTTCTTTTAGTGACATATCATCTCTAGGATGCATATCGCTGATTGTCTTCAGCCGAACCTCAGATGGTAGCCTGCAACAGAACATGTACCAGCATTTTAGCATCCGTGCTACCATATGTTTTGACTGAAGGACTACCTTCAACACTCTCGAGCCACTTCCTTTGTAGTACGGTGAGGTACGCAGTCGTGACACGGATTTCGCCAACACATTATCCAAGCAGAGTGTTTCACGAATGTAACACCACTGTTCTTTATCATGGGTTGTTACTTCATGCTCATCACATGCTTCAGTTTCAGGAACCCCATGAAGCGCACACTAAGTCGATATGCGGAGCCACTCGAAATAGAGATAGCGCAGGAATATGCAACTAGTACTCCAATAGGACGTGGGTTTGGCTCTGTGAAGGGATACTAAATTAGCCGGCAGAGCTTTCAAGTCCTTGAAAGCCAAAAGATACTGGGGACAGTTCAGACCAACGGGAAGTTAGTTAGCAGGTAGGGCACAGTGCTCAGGAGGAGTAGGACAGATTGTCGAGTATGCAGATCCTAGAATGTTTACGTGTCGGATGTCTGGAGGCCGTCAAGAAGGAGACTGATCAGCCCAGACTTTATTAGGACCGGGATCGAAGATTTATCTCTCCAATTGAAAAAGGAATGCAAACAGAGAACGCGGAAAGGAAACAAAGCGTTGGTTCTGCCTATCCTTGATCGGTAACTTCTCAGTGATCGGAAAGTAGGAGACTATTGAGACGAGAATAGAATGTCGCCTTATCGAGATTGAGCAGTAATATTTAGGTAAGAATACTAACGGGGAGCGTCGGCAAAAATACACACGTAGTAAGGATGAGTCATGGACGGCATTGCTCTCTACGTAAGGGTTACAGAACCTTGGGTCATTAGAGCCGAGATCGCAGAAACGTGGTAAGACGCCAAAAATATATGCACTACCAAAATGTGCAACAGCAGGACATATAATAGGAATTCAACTGAGGCGCAATAGAGAGTTGACTTATCGCTGTAAAATGTGGACTATGACGGAGCGGCCGCATTCCGCTGGGACCTTGCATACTGTTTCGCAAGTAAGCAGGCCTTGGCCTGCTCAGTTGGGAATTCAGTGTCCTCAGGTCGAAACACCACAGGAATCGGAGAACTTGCATTGCATCGTCGCCTAATGGAATTTACTTTATCCCAAGCAACCTGAATAGTATCAGCCTGTAAAATGATGCATGGGTCTTGCAGCCTTGTCCCGGATGGCTTGAAAAGCAGCGCGCTTGATATTTGGTCTCACGGTAATACCCTGCTGGTACACACACACACACAGAACACATGGAAAAAATGATTATTCGAGGGCCACTCATTGGTCAGCGAAACTTCACAAATGAGTTGTAGAACCTCCGAAACATTGCTTAAATATGTGAAACTTTCATGTACGTACACTAACGCCCAAGGGCTCCTCAGTAAACTTACCGAGCTTCGGCTACGTCAGGTTGAAAATGCTTGGGATCTAACTTTTATTACCGAAACTTGGTTACATCAAGTGGTGACTGATGCTGAGGTTGAGATAGTCGGAATGTCACTCATCCGGAACCACCGCCCCAACAGAGTAGGTGGGGTGCATCTCTACTACCGCAGCGATCTACAATGTGCAATAGTTGATGATCTGGAAACACACGTTACCGACTCACTCTGGTGCCGTCTCCGACTAAGACACAACGACGCATGCCGTTGTTTACCGCTCCCACCCGCAACGTCCACTCCGGAAATGAATACCCGCTTGATGCGTGTCCTGAAAAGAGTAACACGCACTAGGTACAACCACATTCTCATCTCCGGGGAGTGCAACCTACACAACCTGGAGGTTTTGGCATCGCCCAGTGGGCGGTTCTAAACAGACTTACATGAACAGATCGCTAATATTCCTTTGTACAATCATGTCACCACGTCCACTAGATTCAGGACAGCAAACAAACCGTCCATACTGGACCTTGTGCTCACGAATGAAAAGCTCATGGTTGACAACTTATTGGTGGATAGTCCATTAGGTACCAGTGACCATGCAGTAATAACGTCCAACTATGTGTGTTATGCAGAGTATCCATCTGAATACTCGGAACTAACTCATACAGTCATACGCTACCACGTCTTGTAGAACTCGTCGATGCACCTGCTTGGGAATTCTTAAACAACAGTCCCCTTGACAGCGATTTGGCAGATTTCGTTAATAGATTCAGCGACATCGTCAACAGAGCATCAGAGACCAAGCCCCTTCGTCCCGCAGAATTGCCTTCAATTCTAAGTAGCAGGACTTGAAAATGCTTGGCGATAAGGGATGAAGCATGGCCTGCCTACAAAGTTAACCCCGACTCAGACACATAAGGCAATTTCCTGATCCATTGCAACCATTGCGCTGCACTTGTCCGTGAGGACAAAGTAACTTATCAACAGTGCCTAGCCAAAATATTCATGGTAAATAATTAACTGCTGTATAGGCATGTCAGCAATCTCCGTTAAGAGAGCATGGAATCCCACCATTTTTCACAACAAACCGTAAAGTACAAACCAGTGAAAAAGCAACTAAGGCCCTGTGGCTACAAATACGACCTAACTGTCAAACTCGCAGCCTCTACTTGTCCCATAATGTCACGCACATTACCGACTCCATTGTTTACAAATGTAATAGTCAACCCATCAGTTGTGCTAAGAAGTTACTCTCACTGCGCGTGGGAGCTGACAACATCCGCCTGAAAGCACTGAAGGCTGTGGCCAACAAGCTAGCTGAACCACTGCCACAGTGCTTCCAAAGGTGCTTTGATGAGCAACAGGTCCCTCCTATGTGGAAGTGTGGCATTATCATCCCTACTTTTAAAGGTGGTAGCCGTTCAGAGTCTGCAAACTATCGCCCAGTGACTCTCCTCTCTATGCTCGCGAAGGTGATGGAAGCAATTGTGGATGACGCTTTAATGGACTACCTGGAAAAGTTCAACATCTTGGTACCGAAACTGCATGGCTTCCGTCAACACCGGTCATGCACCACCAACCTACTGATTGCACGAGGTAATTGGACGGAAGTGGTCGATGATGGGTCGAAGTCGACTTCATCTATCTGGACTTCTCCAAAGCTTTCGACCGCCTGGAACACCGCATCCTACTTCAACGGCTACAGAGATATGGAATCGGAAAACCTCTACTTGGTTGGATTGGCAACTTTCTTCACCAACGGAAAGTTCAAGTGCGCGTTAGGGGATCACTCTCTAAACCTATTGAGGTAGAATGTGGAGTTCCACAGGTCTCAGTGTTTTGATCGCGCTTATTTCTAATCTTTATCAACGACTTGGCAAGAGTTAGGTCCTCAAATTTCCTGCTTTTCTCCGACGACGACAAGACATGGCGGGCGATTAAAACAGTGATGATCATGATTTACTCCAACATGAGGTAGATTGCATTTATGAATGGTCAAGGAATAACCTGCTTCAGTTGAACATGGCTAAATGCAAGTTGTTCCATCTACTTCACCAGTTGGTGAGCGCTAATAAGCGTAGAGGTCACACCTTACAGTAGCTCTCTCAGGAAGGTGACCTGGGTGTATTGGTAGAGGAAGATCTCGAGGGTTCAAAACAAGTAGAGTAGGCCACGAGAACCGACAATCAATATGTCGACATGCTTCGTTGAGTCTTCGGTCAGTTTGAATCCTCAGACTTTTCGCAAATGCTTAACGCCCACGTGCGACCGCACGTGGAATATGCTATCCAAGCGTGGCAGCCGTGGCGGAAACAAGATCTCGTTGCTCTCGAGACTCCTCAGCGAAGGGCAACCAAGAACGTCAGGGACCTCTTTCATCTGCCCTATTGGCTTAGATTAAGATCTCTAGGAATGTATAGCAGTGGTTCTCAGCCTTTGCGGGGGGATCTCATAATAGTTTACCAGATTCTGAAGAACCCAGACCACATTTGCCGTCCGCTGCTGGAATTGAACCACAACACTAACCTAAGAGGTCACCCTCTGAAACTGACAAATCAGTGCAGCAGGCTTGAATGCCGTATAAACTTCTTTTCTCTCCGCGTGTGCCAGCCTTGGAACGCCCTCCCTAATTATGTCGTCTCTGCTCCCAATCTGGCGATATTTAAAAAACGTGTTGACGATGCATTGTCTCGTTTCCATTTCATTTTATGACTTGTTAGCCAGGGGCTACAAAACGCAGTCAAACGTGTCTTGCAAAACTCCCAACCAATGGGTTTATGGATTTATACTTTTAATACGCGAACACCGCTATTCTACATAAGTCTATGGTGTGTACACCAAAACGTATTTCAATTTACTTCTCGCAATAATTTCCATCCCACGGGACTTGTTAAGCATTGCTTTTTTTACCCGTAATACACCATTGTTCCATTGTTTTCATCTGTTTGCAGCCTTCCCCGAACATAGTCCGCTTCGTCCGACTTCAGTTGCCTTCTGGTATCCGCACTTGTTGCGCGCATAGCCACGGACTAATAGTTACTAGTGGTACAAATTGCAAATCCCGATTCGCAAACTCAAATATAAAAAGTTTTCGTCGTTTGTGTTTTTCGATGTGTACGTTCCATTTTCTCGATTTAATACGTGCATTTATTTGTTCCTTCCTAATTGTATTAGTTTCTGCACGTTTTGTTTATACTCGATGCTATCGATTCACGACTCGTAAGTGACATCTGTGTCGTTTCACAGTGTAGACATATTACTCTGGCTGTTCCAAGTTTAATGGAACACAGCCCATAGGTTTTGCTTGCAATATTTGAGGTCGGGCTCGAAAATAAAAGCCTTCAGACGGTCCTTTCGAGGTACAAGCAGCTTCTCCCACGCCTTCCTTCGTCCTTAGTGATGCTAGTTCAGTACATGCTACGCTGCCCGTCGAACGATGCAAAGTATGAAACGATGTAGTAAGCGATTTTAAAGGAATTAGAGTCCAGAGCACTGGCTCGATTTGAACAGCTTAATGATTTTAACCTGAGAGAGCCCAAGCCGTATAGGTTGCACTGCGAAATTCGGCGCATCGTTTGTCGCTTATTCTTGGGCGTATAATCAATAAAGGAGCTGTGGCTTACATGTCTCGCAGAGCCATTGCCGATAAGGATTCCATGTTTCTACATGTACACCTGAAGAACTAGCTACCAAAGCAGACTGTGCGTTTGAATATCTTCCGCAGCAGATGATCACTATCTCCGGTGACGTATTCTCACCGATACAAATCGTGTCTCACATTTGTACCAAGACATCAGGCCTATATGACCCTAAGGACGAGGAAATTGCGCTAATTCGCAGCAGGATATCAGCAAAGAAGGCTTCAAAGTAGCGAGTGCCACAGTCAGACGCTGACCACCTGTTGGCCACGGTTCATTGTGGCCCATTTGTGCCTGCACGGAGAACGTCTCTTTCGACCCGAAAGCGCAGCAGTTTCTCCGCACGGTCTCAGTCAGATAATACCAAACATCTCGAAGAATTATGTTGGTATTATCGCCAATTTGGTGAAATGCTAGACGCTGTCAGACTCCCTGCACTTGGCACGACTCAGCCGCTTCAGGAAAAGCGAATAGCCAGCATACTAGCACGACCAACGCATTTGTCAGCGTCAAAACAATTCGCATGTTTTATCATATCGATCGACCTACTTCCAATACTTTCCTCATCGACGCGGCAGCGGAACTTAGCGTTATTCCAGAGAACGCAAACAACCACTCAAAGCCCACGTACAACCTGTGTGCCGCCAACGTTTCTCTGATAGCTTCATTCCGTCAGCACTTGATGAACATGGATCACAACCACCGCCGAGATTTTCAGTGGGTTTTAGTGGTTGTGACTGTACCCCTCGCAATTATGGCTATCGACTTCCTCCGTCGTATTGGGTTTCTTGTTGATGCTGGTCACCACAGGATTTTAGATGGACACCCTAAACTAGAGATTGAAGGCGTTGTTCCAAATGCCCCGATAATCAATCCCATTTTCCGCATCGCCGATGTACCCTCAGATTATGTGTACCTAGTTTCTGAATACCAGCGGCTGATACGATCAGCTGCAGAGCTACCGTCAGACAAGACAGAGGTCGGTCGTCAGGTTATCACCCGCAGTCCGACAATGAACAATGATTTATCATGGGATAAATGCAAGTGCTTGACACGTCCCGTAGGATGGTTGGGGTGAATAAGATGAAGTCAAAATATATCTGGGTCATCTACCGAACATCTGTCTAGATGAATATTATGATAACTAATATCAGTACAAAACCAAAAAATCGAGAGTAAACGTTCAGAAAGAGACTGGGGTGCCGTGGGGAGTGAGAAAAGTAAAATATGGT
>CALYDF020006576.1:0-13267 GCA_944474145.2 Dicrocoelium dendriticum
TGTGCCTCGTTTTACCGAGAATATACCATTTATTTATGGCTTCAAATGGGTTATGCCACTGAGTTCCGCTTAACGATGAAGGATATTGGTACTTTTATGCAGAAGGTGACCAGTAAACGGACCGGAAAACCTAATTAACCCATGGATGTAGGACATTAAGTAGTTATGATGTGTGAGCGCCTATTGTAGGGTGGCGCATGTTATCCTAGCTGGTAATCAAATACATGCAAGTGACGGGCAAACTACGTGAGAGCATAGACTTTGGAGACAACGGAACCCAGCGTGTATGTTGCAGGCTGCGAAAATAGTAAGCGAGGCAAACAGAGCGAGCTGCTCTGTAGCAAGATACGCACCAGCTCAATTTGTGTCAAGGAAAGCGCCGTCAGTTAAACAAGTGGACGTTTTGAAGGTTAAAACCACAGTAAAATCTAATGTTGCGACATACTGAAAGAACGTGTTTGGTTTCACTACACTATCGATAATGTAGGCCACGTACAAAACGTGGTGACTAACTAATGTAGCACGTGCGTGAAATGAATGGAAACTGGCACGCAAATAAATTTGGTAAACGAGGTTGCGCAAGCGTATTCATTTGTGTCCCATCCTTACCTGTTATAACTTGCCAGAATGAGGTTGGAATGCGAAGGAACCTCCTTGTAGTAATTCAAGCGTAGAACCTTTTAAACGTTTTAAATTTTGTGTGTGCGTCTTGCCCAAGGGCAAGTGCGATAGTTATATTATTCCATTTTTACCATATGTACTGCCGGAGCGAGTACAAAATGTGTGGTAACCAGGATTCGAAATCCGGCCCCACAGTGTAGGACTAGTCTATACCAGTCCGAGAGTGTTTTCGCCCTGACAGGGATGCCAGCAAACCAGAAGGACGGACACAACGGATTGTATTCGCGGAAGGCTACAATCGAACGAAAAACGAATGAAACGACGGGAGCGTACGTCAGTGCCGGAACTCACCGTGGAGACAAGTGGTGATCCGGATGTAGTTCATAATGGCCGTAGGGTCGGCATTAAAGCCAAAACCAATATTGCATGACTGAGGAATAAGAGGGTACATAAAACAAGAAATATCTTTTGGGTTGCCGCTGAGCTCCCTTCCTAGAAGGCTGAAGGAAGAATTCTTCGAGATCAACCTCTTGTGGATGGAAGTTCGCACAAGGTTTTCGTATGCAATGAAGTGCCTGCTGAGGTTCGGAAAAAAATGTAGCCAAAAATTTGTATCCGCTGTGCCGCCCGGTCTTTTTTATTTGTTGATTGCGGGGCAGGGTGCATTTCGGCTAGCCGTTGGAGCGGTCTTGTCGGACTAAAAAAAGCTGGCTAGTACAGCAAAAGGCCGACAGGACGTCAACCTCCGCTGCTGCCAAATGGTGCACTTGGGAGTGGTCTCTCCTCCCGCCGCACCCTGCCCCCGCGCCAAAACGACCCTCGTCCCACGAAGAAAAGACCACGGTCCCACTGTGAAGCGACCCTAGTCCCGCGGAGAAGCGATCCTCGTCCCTCGGGGAAGCGGGCCTCGTCCAGCGAAGAAGCGACATTCGTCCCGAGGAGAAACGACACTCGTCCGCGAAGAAACGACCAGTGTTCAAGTCAGCGTCATCGAAAACATTCTTCGTGTGGGACAGTCGATGGAAGCGGAGGGTTGGGGCATGTAGACGCTAGAAAATAGAAAACAAGCGCAGCAAACGCCGAAAAGAACAAGCGAATGATCTGCATGTTTAAACTTTTTGGTTTTTGAATATTTTTTGAAAAAGGTTTTTCGGAAGTTTTGATATATTTGTTTGTTTTCAAAACGGTAATGACCAAAAATGGGGCAAATATATACAATATTTACAAAGCTAAAAGTATTTACACTGTACATAGTTGAAAAAACGAACGGGCTTACGCACCTCCTGACCACGGCGATTGGTCATGTGAGGCGGCGGACTAGATTCGGGAAATGTGGGGATGGCTGAAGCTTGTAGGCCGAGATCGTGGTCTGCTTGAACTCCCCTAGGATGCTGAAAGCTGGCGCGTTGAGTTGTGACGTCGCACGAAACACCACTAGAAGAAGTAGCCGAGGTGCTTTCTTCCGTAAAGGCGGGTTTTAGACGGTCGATGCTGGCGACTTCGCGTCGACCAGCGCGGTCAACGGTGTACGTCTTACTCGAAAGGATTAGTACTTTGAAGGATCCTATGTATGGCGGCTAACGAGGCTGTCGAACGCCGTCCGCGCGAAGAAGGACGTACGAACACGTAGACAGCTTCTCGGGCACGTACACTGGTGTCTTCTGCGATCGAGGAGCGGGTGGACGTAGCTCACGCACCTGGGGAGCCAGTCGATCAGTGTAACTTCCGTAGTCAAAAGCGGAAGTAGATGGGGTTGGTGCTACCAGCTGTCCGGGCTACAGCTGCGTGCAACCGTAAAATAGCTGCGCTGGTGTGGCGTCGAAATCGGTTTTAACCGAGTTTCTTAAGCCTAGGAGAACGACGGGCAGCGTTTCAGACCACGAAGGAGCTACGTTCACAAGTAGCGCTAACTTCAACTGGCGGTGAAAACGCTCCATCCTGCCGTTAGCGGCCGGATGATACTCTGTCGTCTGGACGTGGCGACAGCCTAAATCCGTAAGCAACGTAGCAAAGGTTGACGAGAAATGTGACCCTTGATCGGTGGTCATGATGACGGGACAACCGTATTGAGCTACCCAAAGCTCCAGAAAAGCCATGGCTACTGTTTCCGAAGAGCAGTTCGGTATAGGAATAGCTTCCGGCCACCTAGTGAATGGATCAACACAGGTCAATAGATACACAAAGCCTTTGGTAGGCTGCAGAGGACCTACGAGATCGACGTGTACGTGATGAAAACGTTCGTCTGGCGTCGGAATTGTGCCTACTGGGCTTCTCGTGTGCTTGTGCACCTTCTCGCGTTGACACCGAAGGTAATCAGCTGCCCAGGTACAGACGTCCCGATTAACCTTGCGCCAAACGAATCGTGAGGTCACGAGTTTAACCGATGCACGAACGCCTGGATGAGACAAGCCGTGCAACGTGTCGAACACGGTCTGGCGAAACTCGCGTGGGACGACTGGGCGCGGCGTGCCCAGAGATAAACCGCAGCGTATAGTTCCGTCTCATGATGTCAGCGGAACAGGTCGTATGTCTAAGGAGGGAGACCTGCGTAGTAGACCAACCTCGGGACAGTTGAATTGTGCTGTAGCCATGGCTGCCAAATCGATAGCAGTGCCGGCGTCAGCGGAGACAGCTTGGATGCGAGAACGTGCCTCGGCGACAGCGCTGTGCACACCTAAGCCATGCCGTATATCGGTCGTAAACTGAGCAATATAGTCAAGATGACGCAACTCTCTAGGAGAGTATCGGTCGGTAGTCGATCTGAGCACGTAAGTCAGGGGTTTGTGGTCGGCGAAAACGACAAAGGAGCGGCCTTCTAGGACGTCTCGAAAGTGACGTATCGCTAAATATACGGCTAGTAGTTCTCTACCGAACGTGCTGTAGCAAGATTCCGTCGGTTGTAGGCGTTTGGAGAAAAACGCTAAGGGCTGCCACTTGTCGGCTACTCGTTGCTGCAAAACAGCGCCGACTGCCACGTCCGAGGCGCCCGTACTGAAGGAGCGTGGGGCGGTCGGATCGTGCTGCGCTATAGCAGCTATGTTGGCGATAGCCTCGTTCATCGACTCAAAAGCAGCGCGTGCTGAGGCAGGAAATTCGAATTTCTTGAGTTTCCTTCGGAGGAGGTCCGTGAGCGGTTGCATCAGCGAGGCGCATTTGGGTATAAAGCGTCGGTAAAAGTTGACAAGTCCATCAAAACGCCTGAGCTGTTTGAAAGAATGAGGCTCGGAGTAGTCGATGATGGCTTGAAGTTTAGCTTGCAGTAGCACGACGCCTGCAGCGGAGATGCGCTGGCCGAGGAAATTGACTGAAGCGACACCAAAAGAACACATTTCCGCGTTGAGCGTCACCCCGTGCTGAGATAAACGATCCAAAAGTGTTCGTACGTGACGTATGTGCTGTTCTCGTGAAGAGCTTGTGAATAAAAGGTCATCAAGTTACGCGTAAGCGAAGTCTAACCCGCGACAAACGTGGTCCATGAAACGCTGAAAAGTTTGCGCGGCGTTCTTTTGGCCAAATAGCATGCGCAGAAACTCGAACAAACCAGCTGAAGTCGTCACGGCAGTTTTAGCGATGTCCGCTTCGGCTACCGGAATTTGGTTGTATGCGCGTACTAGTCGAATTTGCTGAAGATATTTTTACCCGCCAGACTGGCGGTGAGGTCCACTGTGTGTGGGATCGGATAGCGGTCGGACGTGGTAACCGTATTCAAGGTTGGATAGTCACCGCAAGGAGGCCAGTCCCCCATGACCTACTTCGGGACCACTTGGAGAGGTGACCCCCATGGGCTGTTGGACGGTCTGATGATACCGAGCTGAAGCATGTGGTCGAATTCAGCTCGTGCTACACGTAGTTTCTCTGGAGCAAGCCATCTTGGTCGTGCGCTAACTGGTTGACTGGGCGTGACCATGCGGTGAGCGACCTCTGTCGTGACTGGTGGAAGCTCTGCAGCCGGTCGGACCAGTCGCGGGTTTTCGGAGAGGAGGCTCAACTAGTCGGACGATGCGTCTGCGATCTGAAATACAGGGCTGCTTATCGGGGCATCTGAAAGGAGACCATCAACACCTAGTTTCGTATGATCATATAAAATTCTGTTGCGACCCGCGTCGACAAGCAATTCGAAATGGCGAAGAAAATCGATGCCGATAATTGCGAAAGGGACCGACGGAGATTCAACTCTAGGTTCATCATGCGCTGACCGTATGAGGTTATCGGTGAGCCGTTGGCTGCCAGTCGATTGTACGTGGGCTTCGAATGATTGTCTTGCGCGCTGGCACGGATAACGCTCAATTCGGCTCCTGTGTCGATAAGGAAAGTGAGGCGGGAGCGCCTAGCCTTGACGTAAAACCGACGGCCTGTTTTGTGGCTGCTGGACGCGTGGGCCGCATTCACGTGCCTGCGAACTAGTTTAGCTGTGCCACTACACCACGCCTGGCGCAAGGTGAACGGCAACGTCGAGCGTTATCACCATACTGGCGATGAAACCAACATAAATCATCCACTAAATTGGCACTTCGGTTTCTACTGCGAGGGATGCTGGACTGCGTCTGCGCGGTGACCTGGATGTGTACGGTGGGGGTCGGGACTAATAGGCACTGTGTGGACGGCGGCTAATTCGTGGTCGGAGTGCGGTCATAGTAAGCCTTGTCTTTCTAACTGCATCGCTGCTAATTCACGGCGGAGCGCGGCTATCTCTTCGTCTCTGGTGTCTGCTTGCGCGGACGCTTTCGCATTCAAGTCCTTATCCGCTAATGTGGCGAAAATGTTACTGGATGCCTTCAAGTGTTGAGGGATTCTCCCAAAGGCTGCGTCCGCGGTTATTGCCAACTCTTTGAGTGATCTATCTGGATAAGATACGAGCATTAAAGGAAGAGGATCAGGCAGGCGTGAAAGTCACAGTTCTTTTGATGCTTCTTCACTCAGGTACGACGGGCCAGCTATCTGCTGAATATCGCGGAGCAAAACTGAAGGCTTGCGATCGCCTAGCTTAGTGCCATGAATGAGTTGCTCCAATAGAGCAGGAGCGCTGAGTTGCGACTCTTTTAGGATCAACTGCTTCATTGCTTCGTATTTACCGTCTTTCGGTGGATGTAGCAGTACGTCGTCAACCAGTGTCACCACCTATTGCGGAAGGCGTGGAACGAGTTGGCTGTATTTAACTTGCTCGGCAAAGATCCCTCTGTTCTCTAGCTCTATCTCAAAAATGGCAATCCAGACGTTGGGCTTGTGTGCCATAAAATCAGTAATAACCGCCCGATCCGATTTTTACATCCATGTCAGACATAGTATATGAATAAAACGAATGGTTTTAAAAACGAAATGGACGGAAAATAATTCACCGAGGATTAGGGAAAAACGACTCGGAACGAACTCACCGAAAATAAAACGAGAGTGGCTAATTTTTGACATGAAAAATAGGCCTGGTGGTGCTTAATTTTCCGGTAGACCTGGCTAAATGGTGATGCTTTCATAACTGGATTAGAAATAGATGTGTTTAGGCCGCTTTGTGCTTAAGTATGTACAAAAAATGGTAGTTACTAAGATATATTAGTTGTGAATTTCGCTTTTAATCATCGTGATTTTAAAATATACAAAAAATACAATAATCGGACAAGAGATGTGAATGCTCCTTATCCAAGTAAATAATGAAAGCATAAACTTTACATACACGAAACAATTGCATTAACACTTATTTGCTCCATAAATCAGCTGTTTACACTGCACCTTTTTAAGCATTTGCCTGCTTTCCATTATGCCGTGAACTTCAACTACGCCTGTAGTCATCACTTTAATTTATTATAATCGTTTTCACAAAGCAAATCCATGGGTGGTTCGGGTTTAACCCATTCCAGCAAATAGTTCGGCGGCAGTGTTCCAGGACGTGGTGGGTTTTCGCCTGGCAAGCGTTCTCCCTATAAAAGGCCACAAATGTCTGCTTATCAACACTGCGACGTGGCGGATGTGACTCGCCACAAAATAAAGTCACTGGCCCGTGGATATCCGGAAAGTGCTATCCAACCCAAGGACATCAATCGCTTATGCTCACATTCCTGACGACAACAAACAGTCAAAAATGCTGCGGCACATTTAAAGACACAAGCTACATTCATACACAAATACATACGTATATACACTCATACACATACATACACTGTTATGCCCAACATGTACTTTTGTACATTATTGATCACACTGTTAGCTAAACATGATCATGCCTGTAAAGGTGTGTCTCGCATGGTCGAGAATAAAAGTTTATTTATTTATTTATAGCACTATTTTCTTTTTCCCCGCACCTTAATACCACTAAAATTAATAATATATTCTGCAGCCACTCAAACAGACTTGGCTGTTACCGAGGACACTGGTAGCAAAACCCTTTCCCGCCATGACAAAAATTAGCCCCTCCCAAATAAAACGAACAAACAATTTGAAAATTCGCGCGTGCGAATCGAGGTCACCGATTTGTAGGACTAGTCTATACCAGTCCGAGAGTGTTTTCGCTCTGACAGGGATGCCAGCAAACCAGAAGGACGGACACAACGGATTGTATTCGCGGAAGGCTACAATCGAACGAAAAACGAATGAAGCGACGGGAGCGTACGTCAGTGCCGGAACTCACCGTGGAGACAAGTGGTGATCCGGATGTAGTTCTTAATGGTCGTAGAGTCGGCATTAAAGCCAAAACCAATATTGCATGACTGAGGAATAAGAGGGTACATAAAACAAGAAATATCTTTTGGGTTGCTACAACAGCTAACAGTCCGACACGCAGACCAACAGGCTATATTCAAGCTATCATGCCCCTTATAAGTTAGCTAAAAGGCTTCCGTTAAAGCAGCGATTGTAAACAATAAAGAGTACCACACATTTTAATGTTTTGTAGGTTACCAAAGCTATTTGACAAGATTTCAGCAACTCATTCTCCAGTTTCTGCCCATGTTTGTGATTACGAGCGGTAGAATTGTCCACTGCAATACAAATTCGTGCGTAACGTGAGGCATGCTAAGCCTGCGGCCCACGTTTCGCTAAGTGACGAAATTTTACCAGGTAAACGGTTACACTTGTAACTAGGAAGCCATTGGTTTGCAACCACCTGGAGAATGTGATATATATACTTAAACCTTTTAATAAAACCTGCTGCAGGAATTAAATGCATGGGAGCGTCGTTCCGGTATGCGATTAGAAAATTCAGACGAGGTAGTTGAACGAAAATAAAATAGGAACCCTTTCACAAGTGTATTATGTCCCGCGTAGCGTAATAGAGTTACATTTATCTTCCAAGCAATTTCTAGCCTTCAAATAGCTTGATTTGCGAGAAATAACTAAAACATAATTTGTTGTGTGGAATGGTGCAATTGGTATTGTGCATGAACAGAAACCGGCCAGCGAACGTTACTGTATAAGGATCCGTTTGTCAACGAAATCGTACTCAATGAAGAAACGCAGGTTGAACTACGTCTAAACAGATATTCAATATTAGTTAGGTTCTCAGCGGTCTCAGGCCAATCGACCTCTTTGCATCAGCTAAGCCTGATCGCTTGCAAAGATCTAAACTTACTATAGGAGCTAATTTCTTTTAAAAGCAGCTAGTGCTAACTTGAACAATCGTTGCTGTGTATTATTGAAATGTAAGACGACAGAGGGCTTCAAGCGAGGCCTAGACGAATGTGGTTAGCCCTGTTCCTCCAATATTTGGACATACTCATATCGGCCTATAGCCACATGTAAGTAGCCTATGCAAGTACATGAAAAGGCCTTGGCTGTTTTGCTCGTAGGTTCCTGTTCTAATACCAACGCGACTCTAATGCAGCGGCAGCATTCGGGTAGCTAGAGTACCGAGTGTAGGACAACCATCAGCTAACAGTTTGCAAAAACCAATGGTGTGGAAAAACATGGTGCTATCCTTTCTCCTATACCGCAGTGAAATGTGGGCGATGTAGCGGTGGGATGTGGAATATCTAGAGCGGTTCCATCTATAGTGTTTGCGAAGGATGCTGCGCATTGGTTGGTGCGACAGGATTGCGGGCACGGAACGCTTGCGCCAAGATGCAGTGTATGCAGTGGACTGCATGCTGTTGCCGAGCCACCTGAGGTGCCGCGGTCATTTGCGCAGTATGGCTCCGAGTCGGATACCGAAACAACTAGTGTCTGGTCAGCTGAGTATTGGGAAGTGGCATGTAGCAAACCGACGCTACGTTACCAACACATGGTCAAAGTGAGCCTCCCATGTTCTAACTTTGGTTGCAGGCCAGGCGAACGGAAAGGAGTTGCTCAGCATGCATTGCGCCATCTGGTCACGAAGGCAGTTGCCGAGGTGCGGGGGAAGATCTTAAGCCTGCAGAGGCGAAACTGAAAGCGTAGATGGGTTTACTCCCTCGACATCCAGCGCATGTGTCTGTAGCACATGCAGTTACGGGTGCCTGAATCAGACAGGTCTAGTGAACCATGTGCGAGGCCACTCGGGGCCCACACCGAAGCGACAACTAGTCCTGCAGAGAAAGTAATCAGAACCGCCGCAGCTTTTCTAGGTATGCTACATTCGGTTTAGTAACCGCGCTTGCATGCTGTCTCCTTATTTTAGGTGCTGAGTTTGCGGTAGTTTCCTAATGCTATTGTACCTTGACGTCTACCATAACTATCTATAATTTGGCACAAGTCGCTTAAGTTGATTGTAGCTAAGTTTGATAAAAATTTCGCGTTTGTGGCACTTTTAAAATTCTATGTTCTGACATCTTGAACGTATCGCGGGTTTGTTCGTAACCGATTTATTTTATAAGCTCCTTTAGTGAAGCATTGCGTCACCGTACCCGTATACATTATTCGAGTCATTTTCCTGATATTGAAGGTTCAAGTGATGGGCCTGTTAATAGCTATTCCAGGCGTAACTGCGTTTGTTGCATGTTGACAAGGTGCATACCTGTCTATTACCCAGTGCCTCGTCCATACTGGCTCCAGGAGAATGTTAGTCGTTGCTGGAGGGGGTTGGGTACACGGGCCTTATGGCCGTGCTGGGCTCGAAGAGCGGTTACATGCACCCAGTGCGGAACGGACTACTGGCCAGCCACCGTCTTGTGTGCGCTTTGTTCCTGAAATAGAGCAAGTTAGTGTTTGTCTGTGAAGGATTGTGAGACGGCTCGTTGATGAAACGTGGTTCCCATCCACATTCCTCCCGGTCTTATTCCTTCGGGTTAAAACTAGATACCGGGTGTGTAGTTTGAGCCGTGGATGGTGCAGCGCAAGCCCCCATGGTTCCTCTGTAGTTGCAGGCGTCCTGTGGCTCGCCACCGTGGCAGGCCAATCTGAAACCGGATGTCACCAACCATGTTCATTATGTACTGGTTGCCTTGTATATCTTCTGTATCGTTAGCGACGTTACCCGTTTGTATTAGCATGTGCGCACATTGAAGGCATGTCTTGCACCGTGGAGAATACATACTTCAGTTATTTACTTATTCATCTATTCATA
Source organism: Dicrocoelium dendriticum (assembly GCA_944474145.2). Taxonomy (NCBI): domain Eukaryota; kingdom Metazoa; phylum Platyhelminthes; class Trematoda; order Plagiorchiida; family Dicrocoeliidae; genus Dicrocoelium; species Dicrocoelium dendriticum. Next base: position 10,085 of record CALYDF020006576.1, read on the forward strand.
GAGCGGGTGATGATAAGCTACGCTCGCTATAGCGTTTATGGGGTATGTTGCGCTATTTTTGTGGGGAAGGAAACGACACCACCTGAAAGTGTTAGTTGGATTAAGTGCTATGGGAACAGAGCTACCGAGGCTTGGGAATCGGGCAGGCATTGGTCAGTGGACAGCGGCCAAGGAACAGGAGTGTTGTGGGCCCTTTAGTTCGATACTGAACTGTCCACCATCGGTTCGAGGTATGTGGATGTAAGACGATCACTGATTACAGACTGTTTGGATCCTTTCCTATCTGGAACGTAATAATGCACTTCCCACGATTGGATGCTGAATGGACCTTCATAAGTCGGCGTCAGGAGTTTTCGGACAGCACCGATGCGAATAAAGAGGAATGGGCAACACTTGAGTCCGGATGGATTCGCAGCTCGCGCGTCCTTATCCGCGTAAGTATTGGGATAATGAATCGAAAGTGCTACTTCAGACGCACAGCGTAGGCCGCAGGCTCCATCCACGAGTGACACAAGTGTCAACTATCACCTCGTCTAGGTGGCTGGACGTTGTACCAAAGACAATTTCGTTTTAGTAACATTGGATATTTTCTTCTACTGTATTGCGGATACCAAGAAGATGAGCTGTAAGGCGTTCAGAACAATGGTCATCAAGCAAACTAGTTGTAATGGCGGGCTTCGGCTGTCGATGAAATAGTTCGACAAGGACATTGGCAGCAGGTGATAGGTAGTTGTCTGAAAATGATTACAACCAAGAAATCGATACAAATCATGTAGAGTGGAACTGAATGGAGTTCTCTTGTCAGTAGTGACGGTGGTGGGCACACCGAAAAATAAAAGTCATGTTTCAACAAAAACACGACCAACCGTTTCAATGGAAATATCAAGTACTAGAAGCGCAGGGGAAAAACGAGTAAAACGAGCCGCACTAGTCGACTGATGAGTAAGACCTTTTGAGGGGTAACTGTCCTGCTTCATCAAGCTGAATGTGTTTGATCGGGCCTCAGGAAGTGAAAAGGTACCACAAGTTTTGACATTGTGTGTATGCATGCTGCCTCTTTAACAAACAAGGCCTTTTTGGTACATTGTCAGATATCTGCGCGCATATTGGACCAGAGTTAACGGTCAGTTATTAGTTTCGCAGTAGACCGATTACTGAGGTGAAATGCATGCAAATGATCAAACACCACCCGCCGATAGGACTGTGGAATGAAAGGTCTAAGTTTACCGGGGGAAATAGCGTAGTAGATTCTCGCGTCCTAATTGAACACGGGCATTCGATCTAGGCTGTGGTAGTGCTGGCTCATTGGCTTGTGCAACAGATATTCATCCAAGATCCATGGGTAAGTAGGAACTCTGGGGGATGTGGGCAAGGGATATTACATCTGCAAAAACGCTCTTAGGACCATCAATATGGCGTAACCTCAACAGAAAACTGGGAAAGATAATCTAGATGTTGAGTCTCTAGGAGAGCATTGATCGGAAACTGCACGAACATCGTACACAACGGGACGTATGATGTCAAGTTGACAAAACTTCGACCCTCAAGAAATTGACGGAGTTCTCTACCAAACGTACTGTAACTGGTCTGGGCAGGTTGAAGTGTCCGGGAGAAATGATTTAAATAAATAAATAAAAGTTTTATTTTTGACTAAGCGGGGGAAGCCTGCGAAGGCAAGATCATGTTGAGCGTACAAAATATGATCAGTTAATGTACAATGGAACAATGGGATTGTCACATATCTTGATAAATGAATGTATGTGAGTGCGCGTGTGTTTAGCTGTGTCTATGGAATTAGTATATTTATTGCTGTCCATTTGAGCGCGCTTGAACATGTCGCCTGTGTTAAATGGATGCTTAATGGCTGTGGACTTGAAGCCGTTGTCCGGAAAAGCAAAGGGTTGCATCGTAGTTCCCATTAGCCTCTGCATTCCCGCAATAACGGTCGATTGTCAAGCGTAAGCCTCGAGAAAAAGAGTGGCGTTGTTGTCCGATCCAAGTAACAAAGAGAAGTGACCTGGCTCCGCTTTTCCTTGGCTGCATTAAACGCTGCTTCGGCGTCTGGAGTGAACGTCAACTGTTTGCGATTCCCCTTGAGCAAATCAGTTAAAGGCTGAAGAGTCGCAGCGCAGCCATGTATAAACCGTCTGCAGTAATTAACTATGCCGAGAAACCGGCGTAGGCTCATAATGGATTGAGGTGGTGGGTTAACCATGATGCCTTGCGTTACTCAGTCAGGTGACTAATTCCGTTTCTGTCAATCCTGCGGTCTAAAATTTTGATGCAATGCTGGACGGATACCCATATTTCAGGGTTACTAGTAATACATTGATGTTCGAACTATTCGAAAAATTTTCGCTGTTATGCTAGGTGTTCCTCGGTTGAGGTACTTACAATTAACACATCGTCAACGTAAACAAAGCAAAGTCAAGACACGGAGAACTTGGTCCATATAGATTTGGAACGATTGCGCGGTATTAGGAAGACGGAATGGCATACGGAAAACTCGTACAAGGCAACGTGTTCGATACAAAAGGGGACATTAAAGTCAAGTGGAGGCAACCTGGTGTCGATCCATACGCCGTCAGTAGCATTTTCCGCGCGATTCATTAATGAGACCGAATAGTGGTGATACCCAAATACGTCGCCTGTAAGAATCAAGCATGGTGGAACGTCTACTATAAATTAATCCATCATGGATAGATGGCTATCCAAGCAAAATTAGGATACAGAACTGCCCAATGACGCTTGTGATAAATCTAGGTCAACCGTCCTTTATTGTAGATCATTTTGACGGACCATCGATATCCTTGACAAGGTTAGACACCGGCCAGAGTGGAGCTTAGGCGAAACATAATATGTCAAGGCATGGAATAGCGGTTTTGCTTAAATCCTGGCATCAACGGATAATGCCGTTGTTATTCGTCGAACCAAATTCTAGTTATTTGTAAGTAGTAGGGGGATTTATTAGGTTTTGCGTAGAGCGGCGCAGTTAGATACAGGCAGACAGTCACTACACATACAGGAAAGCTCTAGACATCTGTTTTATCCCTTGGGAATCATTCGTAGCCCGCACCTGCCGAATCGCATCGGATTCGAACCCACTACCTTAGCAGGTTTCGGCGGGTACGCGCTACTGACGAGTCTCAATAGGACGAAACGTCCGCCTAGCGCTTTCCTGGA
>CALYDF020006577.1:0-13280 GCA_944474145.2 Dicrocoelium dendriticum
CGATCGAACTGATCTTCTGACTCCGGTAAGCTGCGCTTAGGTGGTAAGGTCGGGCATACTGGACCGGTTTCCTAAGCCCCGTTACATCCTTTTCCTCTTGTTTGGTTCGGATTGCGCCGCAGTATGTCCCATACTGCGTTCCGCTGCGTATGAGTTTCCTTCCTTCTGCAGGGGTGACGCGTATCTGTCTTGGCTGCTGTTGTCGGTTTTCCATCTGGGTAAAACGCGTACAACCTGCTTTCCGGACCTGTACTCGGTTCCGCTTAATTGTAGTGTCCCCAACCTTCACTTCGTAGCTTCTCTCTCCCTTGCGGCTCTGAATAACTCCCTTCCTTCAGTGTCCCTCTGATCCTGGTACTGGTTGCACCCACACTTCTTCTCCCAATGCTAGAGGTTGGAGTTTTCTCGCCCCGCGATCGTAGTATCTCTTTTGCCTAAGCATTCTGTTTCGTAACCGCTCGTGTATCGAAGTCGTTGGTGATACTTCAGGTGTTAGCAGAGTTGACGCAGTTGGTATCAACGTTCTTGTCCTCCGGCTGAAGAGCCGCTGTACCGGACTTGCCCCAATTTCTGTTGATGGCGTGTTTCTGCGTTCCAGCAACATAATATAAGGGTCCTCCTGAGTCTCCTTAGCTTTGGTAAGCACCTTCTTTGCTTCTTTTACCGCCGACTTGGCCTTTCCATTTGATTGGCTGTGATATGGGCTAGTAAGCCGGTGATGGAAATCCCACTTTCTGCTGAACTCTCGGAACTCTGCGCTAACGAACTGCGGCCCGTTGTCCGAGACTACTACCTCCGGTATTCCGTGACGAGCAAATTGACATCGTAGCTTATTCACCACTGCGTCTGTACTGGTCGTAGCAAGAGCATCGATTTCAAAGTAGTCACTGAAATAATCAACCAACACTAAGTAACTTTTTCCATCGTGGATGAAGATGTCTACTGCAACCATATGCCAGGGCCTGTCCGGAACGTCACGGAGCATCATTGGTTCTTTTGACTGACGTACGTCGTGTGTTCGGCATGCCAGACAATTTGAGACGTAATCTCGTATTTGGCTGGTCATTCCCGGCCAAAACATTAGCTCTCGCGCTCTGGCCACACAATTGTTGACTCCCAAATGTGCATAGTGGACAAGCTCTGTCATCGCGCGCTGCAACGCTTTGGGGATTAGTATCCTATTGCCTTTGAATATCAACCCATCTTGGACAATGAGTTCATCACGAAAATGGAAAAACGGGGTCAACTCTCCTGGTAGATCTTCCTTGTTCTTGGGCCAGCCACTTAGTATTGTCTGCCTCAGTAGCTTGCATAACTCATCTTCCTCTGTGCACTGCTGGAGCTGTTTCAAACGTTCCTCAGTAACAGCTACTAGTTGTGCTGCATGAACGAAATCTGAATCTTCGTCTTCTTTTGGTGTGTCTGACAGATATGCCCTGGATAACGTGTCTGCGATATGCATTTCGGGACCAGGTCGATACACAATCTCTAGGTCGTACTTTTGAAGGCGAATAAGCATTCTCTGTAAGCGGCGGGGAACAACATGTAACGGCTTGTTGGCGATGGAAACCAACGGTTTGTGATCTGTAAACACTGTAGTCTTCCGGCCAAATGTATAGTCATTAAAACGTTCGACGGCGTAAACCACTGCAAGCATCTCTTTTTCTATCTGGGCGTAACGACGCTCGGTCTCTGTCAACGTCCTACTGCGAAAATCGATGGGTTTCCCATTCTGCATGAGTACGACCCCGATACCAAATTGACTGCTGTCGCATTGAATCTCGAGAGAGAGTTGCGGATTATAGTAGGCGAGAACAGGTGCGTTAGTGATGAGTTCCTTGATTGCCTGGAAGGCCTCTTCTTGTTCTGCACCCCAGTGCCAGCTTTCGCCCTTATGAGTCAACTTCCTGATCGGTGTCATAACATCAGCTAACTTGGGCAGGAACCGGCTCAGATAATTGATCATCCCATTTAGCCTGCCAACCGCTTTCACATCTGTGGGGGACGGCATATCTCTTATAGCTCTTACTTTCTCAGGATCTGGTTTTAGCCCTTCCGCGCTTAACACATGCCCATGAAATATAACCTCTGCACTGCGTAGTTCGATCTTTTCGCGTTTCAGTTTGATGTTTCTTTAAACACAACGTTGTAAAAAGCTACGAAGGTTCTGATCGGGCTCTTCACGAGTAGCGCCAAAAACCAACACATCGTCCGCTACGCAGAATACTCCCTGTAGATCGTCCAACGCTTGCATTAGTCGCTTCTGGAAGATTTCGCTAGACACTTTCAGTCCAAACGGTAAACGAAGCCAACGGAACCGCCCGAATGGTGTTCCGAAAGTTGTCATGTGGCTTGACTCATCATCTAGTGATACGTGCCAGAACGCAGAGGCGAGGTCGACTTTCGTGAACACTTTAGAATTGCATAACACCGGCAGCATGTCGTCTAGTGTCGGTAACGTAAAATACTCTCTCTTGAGTGCGGCATTAAGCGGTTTCGGAACAATGCATATCCGCAGCTCGCCTGACTTTTTTGTATTAATCGCCACCTGGCTGACCCAATCAGTCGGTTCGTCAACTTTAGCTATCACTCCCAGACTACAGAGACGTTGCAACTCACTCAAGAATTTTTCGCGCAAAGCAATTGGCACCTTCCTAGCTGGTAACGCCACCGGTGTTGCTAGCTCGTTTAACGATAAGTGAGCGGGTCCCTCGAACATCCCTACTCCGCCATCAGACACACTCGACTACTTATCAAAAATATCTGCCTCGATGTCACACGCATGAACAAAACGTTCGTGGTTAAAAGAAACAAAACCAAAACGCTGGATAGAATCAATGCCCAGAATGGGCATAAGGTCTTCCGAAACAATCAGGAACTCCAGCGGGTGCTCTGTTCCTTCCGTTGGATTGACCGTCTCCAAAATGACGATGCCCTTCGGTTGTAGCCTTGAGCCGTTCCAAGTTTTGAGACACTTTTGAGTTTCTTCACATCGCACCCCCTTGCAGTATTTTTCAGGCAAGATGTTTACCGCAGCCCCGGAGTCTAGCTGAAAACGTACCGGTTGTCCTCGAACCAAAAGTGTTGCAAACACGCACTTGCTTTTCGCCCGGCCATCCATGTTGTTTATCAACAATTCTTGTTCCCGTTCTCTGGCATCGTCGGCAACCGAACTCACTCTGTATGATCTACAGCAACGAGCAAAGTGACCTTTCTTGGAGCACTTCATGCACGTCCGACCCCAAGCTGGACAACTCTCCTTCTTCTTTTGGTGCCTGCGGCCGCAAAATTAGCAATCAGTTACCTGTTCATCGGGTGATCTCGGGATACGTCCCTCGGTTCGGGATACTGCAAACAACTCCGTATTCTTTTCGGCGCGCAGATGTTCGACTTGCTGATCTGTTCTGGCCTCACTGAGGCAGATGTCGACACACTGTTCCAGTGACAAGTTCCTTTGTCGCAGAAACCGGCGTGTGAGTTCATCGTTCCTTATCCCAATAACGATGCGATCCCGTATCAGTGACTCCTTCATGCATTCACAGAAATTGCAAGTTCGTGCCAGGAGCTTCAGTTCTGTGATGTATCTCTCGAACGACTCCTCCGGTAAACGATTGCGTCCAAAAAACAGATATCGTTGGTAGGTCTCGTTCACACGCGCTTCGCAGAACTCGCCAAATGTCCGCATCACTTCGGATAGATCCGCCTTCTGGTCGCCAAACTTCAGTGTTTCAAGAATCCTCCTTGCATCGTCACCAATAGCGTGCCTAAACATTGCGAGTTGGTAGTTCATCGGCTGGGCGTCCAGCTGAGTCAGTGTTGCGAAATCCGTCCACTTGCTCTTCCAAATCCGCCAACTGTCTAGTAGAGAACTCTCAGTCATCTGCAAAGGGGATGGAAACGGAATCGCCGGTTGACCTCCAACTGCAAGCTGCATCTTGGGCATCGGTTTCTTCTTCTCCTCTGTCACCATGTTATGTGACACGGACACGATCAAAAAGTCACGATGGCGGCGGGCGGAAAACAGGCGTTTATTCAGTATAGGGTAGCCTATTTAAAAGAAATAAATACTGTTAATCTTCGAGCCTTCTCAGTGGGTCTTCTGTTTTTCGGTTCACCTCATTGGTCGCGTTCCCCTTTTATTTCATTGGGTTATGCTATTCCTCTTCGGTCGCTGTCTTCCTGTCTCGCGCAATGATCACATCTTTCGTGCTTGGCATCTGATTGGCCGTATTTCTTTGGTCCGCTCATATTTGGCTTTGCACTCTGAAACTTGCCGTTAATAGCGATTCTCGAGTTGCCAGTGCGCCCTCTATGTTCTATTGTCCAATCCGGTTTGTCGGTTTCTGGATACGTGTGCCACTCGTGATTCGCTGTCCAGCCATCGCTGTGTCTCCCGGTGGGTTCGCGCATTCTCTCGATCGAACTGATCTTCTGACTCCGGTAACCTGCGCTTAGGTGGTAAGGTGCCTGGGATACTAGTCGGTAAGCAATGACACGTAAGACGTGTCAAATACGACAGTATAGAAGTCGGAGGCGGCTGAACCCAACGTATATTGTGCAGGCTACAAGAATAGGAAGCGAATCAGACAGAGCGAGAAACGTGCAGCAAGGAACTCACCAAAACGGTTTGTGACAACGGATGTGCAGTCAGTTAAACAAATGGACGTTTCGAAGGTTAAAACAACCATAAAATCCAATGTTACAAGATACTGAAAGAGCATGTTTTCTGTTGCACTACAAGCCCAACGTAACCACTGCACTCAACTGTTAAGAGAAGACAAAGCCGCCTATCAGCAGAACATCGCAAAAACCTTCAGTGCTAACCACAAACTGCTGTACAAGCACGTTAATAGCCTACGAAAGGTGAGGCAAGGATTTCCTCCACTCAAGACGGCTGATGGCCCAACAAGAACGTCTATGGAAGCTGCAAACGCGCTGCAGATGCAATACGCCCCCACGTTTCAAAGAGTCTTGCCACCAAGCGATCTACCAAGCTTTGTATTCTGCTCACCAGGACTAACCCACATCAATTTTACCGCAGAGGCTGTATTGCAAAAGCTGACTTCTCTACGCAAACACAGCTCGCCGGGTGTCGACACCATTCGTCCAGAGGCATTGGGAGCAGCAGCAAACCAACTGGCAGGACCTTTAGCTCAGTTTTTCCAGCACTGCTTAGACCAGAACCAAGTTCCCGCCATGTGGAAGCTTGGAATAATAAGCCCGATTCACAAAGGTGGAAGCAGAACTGATCCCTCCAACTACCGCCCAGTAACCCTTCTTCCTATACTCTCCAAGGTCATGGAATCCATAGTTGCCGATGCACTGGTGTGCTATCTGGAAAACTGCAACCTCATCACTCCTGAACAGCACGGTTTCCGTCGACAGCGGTCATGTACAACTAATTTACTAATTGCACGCAGTAGTTGGACCGAGGCAGCCGACGCTGGAGAAGGTGTTGATGTGATCTACCTGGATTTTTCCAAGGCTTTCGATCGTCTAGACCATCGGATACTACTATCCAAGCTGCAGCATTACGGGATCGGAGACCCTCTTTTAAGCTGGATCGCCAACTTTCTATTTCAACGGCAATTAGTGGTCAGAGTTCGGAGCTCTTTATCGGACCCCATACAAGTGGAGTGTGGTGTGCCGCAAGGCTCGGTTCTAGGTCCACGTTTGTTTTTGGTGTTTATTAATGACCTTGCACAGGGAATCGCTTCAAACTTCCTAATGTTTGCCGACGATATCAAGATCTGGCGCAGGATCCAGGCGAACACCGACCAACATGTGCTTCAGAGTGATTTAGATACAGTGTATCAATGGTCGACCCAAAACTTATTGCATTTCAACGTCAGTAAATGCAAGGTGCTTTCCATCCGACATCAAAGCAGCTACTCATACCGACTCGGAACGGATGTACTGCAACAATCAACTCTCGAACGTGACTTGGGTGTCCTGGTTCAAGATGACTTGGGTTGCTCCAGGCAATCCGAAAAGGCCTCGAAGACCGGGAACCAACACGTCGGGCTGTTGAGGCGGGCGTTTGGACAAATAAACAGCTCCATATTTCGACAAATGCTCAGTGCGTATGTTCGCCCCCATGTCGAATATGCAATTCAAGCCTGGCATCCATGGCTGAAACACGACCTTAATGCACTGGAGCAGCCACAACGCCGGGCATCTAAGAACGTAATTGGAATGCGCAATCTTTCCTACCAGGAGAGGCTGCGACGACTGGGATTGTTCAGTGGAAGCTATCGCAGACTGTAAAACCACGACGTGTCTTGGTCGTTTCATCGCATCAGGCGGAGATAGCAAACCTCGAAGCCGGGACCATTGCAATAGTATCCGAAACCTCCACCCCTTTGGCTACCGGGTCACGGCGGGCAGCGCTTGGCACAACGGTAAATTAACATTTGGAGGGTCAGTTTCGGATGACGACGTGCAATCTCGAAGTCATAGGCCGTGACACACATTGAAGAGATTCTTTGTCCCTGCGATCACTGGGACCGTACTCAAAGCAGATGGAAATTGGGTGTTACCCGTCCGAAAACACTTCACAACCACGACGTGTTTCGATGTCATTTCATCTCATCAGGTGGAGATAGCAGGCCTCGAACCGTTGTGCCACGATTTGCCCGCCGTGACCCGGTAGCTAAAGGGGTAGAGGTTTCGGATACTATTCCAATGGTCGTAGGTTCGAGGCCTGCTATATCCGCCTGAAGCGATGAAATGGCATCGAGACGCGTTATGGTTGTGCAGTGTGTTCGGGCGGACAGAACCCAATTTTCATCTGAATAACTTTTTTATTCTCAAGGTGCATTTTCGATTCGGTTCAAGTATCCCCAAGTTGCGTTGGCTGCTCGATGTCATGCAGAATCCAACAGTGGAGGAAGTAGACACCTTCAGCCACTACATTGTAGGAATTTGTTGCGTTAAATAAAAGTTTGTTCCTGCGATATCATTATGACTGTGGTACGGAATGGAATGGGTATACTAGTCGCGGAGCATGAATGAGACATTCCGGAAATCGCAAGCTGCGCTAGAAGACGTTTTTAAGGTTAAAACTTTCAGGCAAAGGTACCCAATGCTATGGGTGTAACCCGGCACGATGTTGCTACCGGTTGACCAGTTGCAAAACTAATCTACTGACTCCTGTGTACCATGGCTGTTCCTGTGTTTATGAATCCAGCAATGGGATTTAATTTGTTTGGACTGCGATACATGAGACACTAAAAGCTACAAAGTGGTGGTTTCGCTGATGTCACCTCTTCTTCGCAAAACGCCTAACCGTTTTGCTAGTGTGCTAATGATTAGGTCTAGACAACTCGGCGATAACTGTTTGTTTAAAGCATTTGGGTTTTAAGTCAGTTACCATTCCCCCCTCCTACAATGCTCCATTCAATATGTTTTCCGTGTTATGCAGTGGCCAAGTATTCGTTCAAGTCATGAATGCCGACGATAAAATAACCCATATCAGTCGTAGCAGTGGTGTTACATTCGAAGTCGAAAGACTTTTAATATTGCTTATCCTCACGCGTATGCTTCATGACAAGATTGAGCTTTGCTTTGATTCTCCAGGGAGTTGGCAGTACATGAGCAAACACCGAACAGGCCTGCCAAGACCTTCTCTCTAAAACGGTTGGTTTCATTCATTGAGTTTAAAACCACAGTGGGAAGATGACAGTTGGTGAATGCAAGTGGTTATTATTGTCTCCCCACTAAAAATTTCAATGACAGATATAAATATGTTTGAGATGTATCAGAAGATTTCCAGTGCTAGTATCATTAAAGATTCATTTTAAACCCAAAATTCTAAAGCCTCTTCTCTTCAAAATAATCCCCCAGAGTATGTACCTGGAATCTTAACCCTCTGCAGCCACCAAATATGTTTCCACTAACGAGTATATAAATATCCTCTGATTCAGAACAACAACAAATTTGAAGTTTCTAGTACGGTTGGGGGAGTCTGTATCAGAAGCACTGCGACTGCGGCAGCAAGAGCATAAACAGAACCAACCATGCCAGAGAGAATAATCCCTGGTGATGTGTCATGGATCTACGAGTACGATCCGGAAGACCCTGAGAGCCCGTTGGAGACCCATTCTTCTCATCCCGGGACAATAGAACACACAAGTGGACTATTCGTGTTAACCGCCAACGTGCGAAGTCTGAGGAACAAATTAGATGAGATTCAGTTGCTTGCCTCAGAGACCTGCCCGGACTTAATGGCCTTCAGTGAAACCTGGACATCCACCGACATCACGGATTCAGAGGTGTCTATCCCTGGTTATCACCCCTTCCGATCCGATCGACAAGGTGGGAGGCCCGGCGCTGGTGTAATGGTCTATTGGAAGACTGATATTAAAGTGCACTTAGTTGAAGCCATCAGGGACAAAGACAATGAGTTTGATGCACTCTGGTGTCATGTTCATGATAAATAATTAAACAAAGAAATTGTGTATTCTCGACTAAGCGAGGCACGCCTGCGCAGGCATGATCATGTTAAGAGTACAAAATGTGATCAGTTAATGTACAATGGAACAATGGGATTGTTGCATATGTTTATATATGAATGTATGTAAGTTTGCATGTAGGCGTGTTTAGCTTTGTTTATGGGATTGGTAAATGTTTCCTGTCATTTTGCTTGAATATGTTCGAGGGTGTCGCCGGTGCTTGCTATCTGTGGACTTGGAGCGATTGTTCGGATAAGCAGTGGGTAACTTTAGTTAGTGGCGAGTCACAACCGCCACGTCCCAGTGTGGTTAAACGGACATATGTGGCTTTTTATAGGGAGAACGCTTGCCAGGCGAAAACCCACCACGTCCTGGAACACTGCCGCCGAACTATTTGCTGAAAGGGGGTAAACCCGAATCACCCAGCTGCCACCACGAGGAGGTTGTTCGGCTAGCCAGCCGGTGGTCGGTGTTCTCTCTCATTTGGTGTTGTCTACAGAGCGCCTTCAGGATCCGGAGCCCGATTGATGGACTCGATCAGGAAGCATGGAGTACGAAAGGATTGTCTTATCGTTGGGGATTTCAACGCTCCTTCTGTTGACTGGAACCTGTTTCTTTGTGACCGACTTACAGAAACATTCGATGCTAACTTACTGGAGACCATTCTTCATTGTAATTTGCTCCAACACGTCACTACACCAACTCGTATTCCTCCGGATCAAACGTCGCATATCCTGGAACTCGTGCTCACACCAGCACAATCAGACGTCACGAACCTTTCAGTTCTACAGCCCATTGGCAGCAGTGATCACTGTACTGTCGCATTCCAGTGGTCAAGCCGCCTCGCTGTTCACAGCCAACGTGCCGACCGTCTGAATTTCTGGCGTGCCGACACAACTCGTTTGAAAACGGCGGCAAGCATTGTCGATTGGAGTATCCCTGAACACCTCAAGGTTGACGAAGCGTGGCATCACTTGTACTCCAAGCTGACTTTACTCAATGAACAGGTCATCCCCTTCTCCAAAGGAAGACCCTTCTCCAAAGGCCATCCACGGATCGATCGCGAATTGAGATCAATGATGAAAAGAAAGCGTAAACTGTGGGATCGTTTCAGAATTACGCGAGTTGAGCTTGACTACTACCACTACAAAACAGTCAGGAATGCTTGCAACATAAAAACGCGAGAAACGTCAAAAGTACGAACTGTCATTAGCTGCACTTTCTAGTACAAACTCCAAGGCGCTCTTCTCATACCTCAAACGAAGCAATAAGGCTGGAAGTGGTGTCCATGCCTAGTCTCCCTGTGAGCATTTGGACTAGTCTACGAAGACGCTGAGAAAGCTAGCCTTTTGGCCCAGCAATATTCCTCAGTCTACTCTACCGAAACGCAACTCCCAGATAGTGTCGCACCCACTCCTCCTTTCCTGCTGGAGCACGTGAATGTTTCTACTGACCATGTAATGAAACTTCTACTTGACCTAAACCCGTATCTCTCGCCTGGTCCCGATGGTTTGCACCCATTGTTCCTTAAGACCGTGGCCGGACACATTGCAGCTCCTGAATGTCAAATTTTCCGTCGCTCCCTTGAGGTCGGGCGGCTTCCAACTGCTTGGAAGATGGGAACGGTTAAACCCATTTACAAAGGAGGGAACCGACAGCATCCAGCCAGCTATCGTCCCGTATGTTTGACTTCGATTTTGTGCAAAGTCATGGAACGGATTCTGAAACGGGCCCTTCGCCTACATCTCGATAAGTTGGAGTTCCTATCCCATGCCCAACATGGTTTCCGAAGGGCGCGTTCATGTGCTACAAATTTGCTGGTAGCTAGGGAAAAATGGGCGAGCCCCTTAGATGCCGGTAAGCGTCTGGATGCTGTGTTTGTCGATTTCAGTAAGGCTTTCGATCACCTGAGCGGCTCCTGTTCAAACTCCGGGGAATCGGCGTCACTGGCAATTTTCTTTCATGGGTCACCGATTTCCTGCAAGGTCGCTTCTTGCAGGTCAAAGTTAACGAAGCGCTTTCTGATCAAATTCTCATGACCAGTAGGGTCCCCCAGGGTTCCGTACTCGGCCCCGAACTCTTCAATATCTTCATCAACGACCTGCCATCCGAACTGCAGCTCGACTGCTTAATCTACGCGGGTGATCTGAAGCTGTGGAGTGAGGTTTCCAGTCTGGAAGACGCAGACATACTTCAAGCGACCCTCGATCAGCTCCACGATTGGTCACTAAAGTGACAGTTGCCCAGTAACCATGACAAATGCGCTATCCTTCCAATCGGTGCTCCTGAGCCCTTTGGGATTACCATATCGGGGGTTTCCTGCTCAGAAATGTCAACCAAGAGAGGGACCAAGGGGTGATTGTGTCTCCTGATCTCAACTCAATCGAGGACACCCGGAAGAGGGTCGCATCCGCATACAGAATACTTCGCGCTATACGGAGAGCCTTTTCACGCCTGACCCCAGCATTCATCAGATTACTTTTTGCTTCTCATGTACGCCCAGTTCTTGAGTACGAATGGCCTGCTGCGTACCCGCTCACTAAGTCCGAACGTGACATGATCGGGAAGGTTCAACGGCGTGGATCCGAATCCGTTCCAGAGCTTCTGGACTTATCCTACCTCCTCCGGCTACAACGGTTGAACCTGTTCTCCTTGGATTATCGTCGTCGCCGCGGAGATATGATATTCACCCGGCGTATTCTACGAGGTGAGCTGGGGAGCGAGCTGCAATCGCTCTTTCGTCTAAACACAAGTTGTGCAACTCGAGAGCACCGGTGGAAACTTTTCAAACCGCGGCGACTCCGTGTACGGTCCGATCTGGCCCTATCCACCCGGGTAGTGAAGGACTGGAACAGCTTGCCAGAAGCTGTCGACGATGCGGAGACGGAGGAATGTTTCAAACGACGGTTGGATACCCACTCTCTGAGTGCGCAGGGATTCTGCTGCCCACAATACAACCATAGCGATCTTCTGCTGAACCTTGTTCCGCAATGATCCCAGCAACCCTCGCAATGTCCGGGAAGTGACGGAGCCTACAAAGGAACTTCCTTCTGCTCTCTACTAACCAATGAACCAATGAATCAATGACTCAAATACCTTTGTACTCCACTTGCTTAGCTTTTTCTACTTTTCCTTTTGCATTCTGGGTTTACTTTTTCCCTCTCTTACTTCACGTAACCGGGCCAACAGGGACTGCCAGGACAGGATACGTGGGCAATAATTGGTTGGAGAGGGTGTACCGAGTTTTTATTTTAGCTCCAGCACGATTTCAAGGTCTGCAACTCTTCGTTTGACGACACGCTGAAGAAGGAACACTCACGGGCTAATCCTGCCGTTCCAGTGCCGCTAGAACTTGAACGTGAAGAGGAATCAATGCAGTAAGCTTTAGCGCACTTGTAAATGTTTTAATGTCTTCACACCAATAATTTTATAAATTTTTAAGCGTATACCCATTTGAACTACAGACTTGTGGAACACTATCACCTTTTGCCACCCTTTTACTGGGTCAATTATGTTCCGTCCTTCGTATAGGAGCAACTTTCCCGCCTTCGAGCTACGTACTCGGTGGGGTCGAACTCCCTCTTGTCTCCAACCAGATAGATCTAGGTGTCGTTCATTCCTCGTCTTTGCATTCTGGTGACAACTGGAAGAAGGCCGCTAGTAGGGGTTTCAGAATGTTGTGGTTAATACGCCGTTCTTTCGGGGTCTTAACTGCCGACATATTTGTGAAGCTATTCTCAGCTTTCGTTCGGCCCCATCTGGAATACTGCGTCCAGGCTTGCGCGCCCTGCCTTGTTCGGGACAAAATGGAGCTTGAGAGGGTTTTGAGAGTAGGTACCAAATTGGTCGAGGGGTTACGGGGGCAATCGTACCCCGAGCGTCTACTTAGCTTGGGTATGTATTCAATGCACTACCGACGGCTTCGAGGAGACCTAATCCTTACTTACCGCATTTTAACAGGGAAGGTTGGGCCGGACTTGCGCTGGCTGTTTTAGCCCGGCTAGGTTGCCTTGTCTTCGCGGTCATCCCATGAAGCTACACAAGCCGCGTTCTGACGGGATCAGGGCGGAAACTCGGTTATCGCGTAGAGTTATCGAGCGCTGGAACTCGCTTCCAGAAAATGTAGTCAGTGAACCTACGGTTAAGGGTTTCGAGCGTCAGTTAGACGCTCTTGGGTGGCAACACGAAACCTTTCCCTTCTCCTGACCATATCCATCTTCAAACTTTCAGTTCTTATTCTGTCATTATCTTCACTCTTTGGTGTTATCCTTCATTTTAATGACTTTCATTCCCCTTTATCTTTTCATTTACTTTCTACTTCTTTCTTACTTCACGTAACCTACACAGCGCGGACTGCTAGTGCAGGGAACGTGGGCAGTAGTTGGTTGATCAGGGTGTGTTTCGGGTGTTTCGTTTTAGATCTATCAAGAACTAACACCTTATCATTTCCTGGCTCAACGATTTGCTCAAGAAGGAACACTCAAGGGATTTTCCTATCGTTCCAGTCCATCTGAATCTGAATCTGAATACTGCCCCAGGCAATCCGCACGTTAACTAGTAAGAGGTCTATCTGTTTTACCTCCTGTTATCCTTACCCTCTTATTCCTCTCCGGCATTTTCTTTTCCTCTCCTATGCTTAGCTGTTTCCTTACATCGGCTTCTTGTCACCCCCAGACAGTAAAGTATAAAAACGGACTACGCGTGCTGTCGGCCAACGTACGCAGTCTAAGGAATAAACTGGACGAAATTCAGTTGCTTACTTCGGAGACTCGTCCAGACCTGATGGCCTTCACCGAAACCTGGCTATTCTCAGATATCACGGACTCG
>CALYDF020006578.1:0-13289 GCA_944474145.2 Dicrocoelium dendriticum
GTTCACATTTGTCGCGTCATATGAATTGGCACAGAACGAACAAGAGCTAAAACCACAATGGCCCTGGGTTCGACTGTTTGCTGTCTCTACCTTATCTAATAAGATTTTAAAACGGTCGTAGAGTGCAGTGTTTTCGGGCGAACAACAACCAATATTCGTTTTCCCCACAGCCCGGATTCGATGTCTGTTAACGCTACCTGATGAGAGCAAACAAGTTTGGAACCGGTCGTGGAGTGCAGTGTTTTCCGGCGGATGACAACTGGTACCGCCCAATCGGCGTTGGATTCAAGCAACGCGTAGGACTCCCGAATCAACGCGGAATTCAAGGCCAGAAGTGCGCTATTGTACTAGTTTTGTAAAGGGTTAGGGCGACAAATGCTATAATGACCTTGACAATGCCCACCACAAAATGTACAATAGTTCTGTTCTCAAATTAAAACCACACATCCAAACAAGACCAAATCCTGGCAACAATTAACTGATGTTCAATCCGTTACACAGCCGACTAAGCAATTCAGTCTGATGTGATTTTAAACCAAAACGATCAATAGTCCAATCAATCAATCCGTAAAAATGTCAGCTGATTGGGGTCACGTGGCAGCGAAACAAGGGAATTAGGGGGACTTGTAGCATGCTTCAGTGGAATCCGACAGGATATGTTTTGTCGGTTACAACAACCAGTACTCATTCACGCCGTTAGTTACGGTCTCCTTGATCAAACTGTCCTTGGTTTACTCGGGGCCGAGTTGCTAAAGGCTGATGCCGTTATCACTATGCCTCAAGGATCCGCAAGCACCGCTTGTCACAGCGGTAAGCAATCCAACTTTGGAGTTGGAGTACCCGCATTATGGTTGGATTACAACACGCAATCGCTCGGTACACTTTGAACTGGATCTCACTCATTACGAGCACAAGGACCGTATTCGAAGTGGAAGTGCTTCGGTTTTGCTTCTCCCAACACTGATACTCCGGAACCGATTTCGTCCTCGTTTGGACTCATCAGATGGAGATAGCGTGAGCTGGGTTATAACTCGGGGCCTAGTGGTTAAAGGCTGATGCCTTGACCACTATGCCTCCATTTTCGATACGGCCTTTGTGATCGGAATGACCGAGGTCTACTTCAAAGTGCATCGAGATCTCAATAGAGATTACGTGTCGTAATCCAATCATACGGTGGATAATCAAAATCCAACTTTGAATTGGTCACGGTTTACTTCAATAGGAATCGCGGTCCATATTGTGATTGCGCGCCCCAACCCATTCACACAATGAGTGCTTCACTCAGTCCTTAACCGTGGTGACAAGAGTTGCTGAGACTTATGAGTTTGCATAATGCTTTTCGCATGCTCATTTGTGTTCCTGTATGATCGTTGATAAGTTCCTTACCGTCTGTCATATACAGTGCATATCACAATTTCTCTAATTTATTCCCTACACTGCATTTCGCCATTTTTGCGCTTCAGGATACAGCAACTCAAAAGTGTATACAGAAAACATCGTGCAACCTTATTAGTCTCAGCAAGGGTGGGTGAAGAAGGATACATTTTCGACTGGACCGAAACAGAGATCATGATCCAAGCAGAAACATAAAAAGAAGAGAATTCTGGGAGGTGTGGCTCTCTAAAAATACTGACTTACAATGAGTATCCACATAGATCCGTGTGCCAAACATCGAGGCAGAAAATCTCAGGTGCATTTACAACCAAAGTTGGAAAGCAAACAATCCGCTATCCGGAAATCGAGCAGGGTACTAGACTGGAAACAGAATGCTCTCTCTATGCCTCCGGCACCAATCTGAATGCCAGAATTCTGACCACTTAGCAACATCTTTCTGCAGCCCATGGCAGTTGTCAAAGCAGAGATGTACAGTGATAGGTATTAGTCACGGTAAGTAAACGGTAGAGTGTGTATGGTCTACAGGGCTCCGAACTCTAGAGACGGAAAGCGTCTGGACAAAGCACTGTGTACTCTACATCTGACAGGACATCCTGATATGCGTTCACTAGCGACTGCTAAACATCAGCTCTGCAGTAGACTTACCCTTACTCACAGTGGGTGTGAAACGATAATCAAATAGAAACGGATCCAACCTTCAACTCTTGGAATATACTTGGAACCGATCGAGAAGTCAGGATTTCATAAAGATTGGTGGACAACCAGTTAGTTTATTTAATTGGTAACTTTTCTCTTTTGACACGAAAGCTCCGCCTTTCCGGTCCCTAGGCACAGTTTGAAGTTATCACTTCCCTGTCTGCGCCGCCAGCACTGCCAATCCCTTTGATGCGGGATGATAAGCCGCCGGTTTTATTTGCTGGATTTTGTTGCTAGTGACGAATCGGTGGAAATCCATGCTAACCAAAGGAGATCTGTTAGCTGTGCATAGGGTATCCGCAATGGCGAACGTGGCGAATGACGAACGCACTTTAACAATGGTGATTTCCGACTTCGCTTGAGTAACGGGATGCACTTCATCCTGTTATAGCGGAGGTAAGAATACTCCACCACTCCCGTTGTTGTTTGAGTTTTATTCCACTCACCCCTATTCATCCCGTCCTCTTTTACGGTTCGCCACATATGTTTTCTGTTACCTCACCTTTGTGGCTAGGGTTGACACTGAATCT
This sequence comes from Dicrocoelium dendriticum, assembly GCA_944474145.2. Lineage (NCBI taxonomy): Eukaryota > Metazoa > Platyhelminthes > Trematoda > Plagiorchiida > Dicrocoeliidae > Dicrocoelium > Dicrocoelium dendriticum. Next base: position 2,622 of record CALYDF020006578.1, read on the forward strand.
TATGCTTAATGGCTTTTCCCTTACTCTGTACATTTCGCTCCTTCGTGAGTCACTGTATCGATTCTTCGCACCTGGAATGACTAGCTTTGATTCATCGATTGTCAGCCTTTCTGCATAGCCTGTGATATGCCCTAATTTGAATCATGTGATTGAGTTGCACACACAGACACTTGGTGGCCGGTTTGGCGTGCGGCATGAACATTCTGTTGCCCGGTCGTTGGTGTTCCACTACCGTTAGTGGGTGGAAGCAGTCGTGGGGCTCCGACACAACACATTCCACTTGGATTGGACGTCGATGAGTGACAGAAATATGGTTTCATTTGTCAGGGCGAAATAGTCGGCGTGTATTCGTTGACACGGCTTTGCGAGCCAGAGGCACGTAGGTACTGGATAAGGCGTTTCTCTACGCTGGTGTGCCTGGCAGATATCACTATTCTTCAGCATGTTCTCGTTATCTGAATCTATCTTTGGCCACCAGCAGTATCGTTTCGCTAATGCTTTCATTCTCGAGACCACTGGATATGCGTCATGGAGCTCCTGAAGTACTTGCGCAAGAGCCTTGCTAGGAGAGACCGAATGGGAATCCCAAAATACACAACCATCGAATAAGCTCAGCTCATTTCTGCATGCTATAGTTGGCTTCAAATCGGTAGTTGCTTCGGCAGGCCATCCGTCCGTGAAGAATCGTTTGTTTCTTGAAAGAATTGATTCTCGATCTGTCCACCGGTGGATTGTGGAGCTTCGTAGCAGCATTACATCTAGATGTTGAATCGGGTGAACCAATTCACAAGGAGAATTGGGCTCTTGCAATATTCCTTCAACTGACAGACGGCCCAGGGCATCAGCCGTGCAATTGCCGCTACAGTAAAGGTAAGCAATTTTGTAATTGGATTTGCTTAATTTCAGAGCCCATCTCTGCATTCTTGGTAAGCACATTTGTTGTATACCTTTGGTCTTTCTTAACAATGAGATCAACTGTTTGCGGTTTATGTGAAGTTCAAAAACACCCCAGAGCTACTGATGGAATCTTTCCACACCGAAGTTGACTGATTAGGATTCCTTGTCTAGCCGTAAATAGTTCCTTTCCGCTGATTACAGAGTACGTGATGCGAACGCTATGGGACGCAAAGTTTGTTCATGCATGCGGTGGCAAAGGACAGGACCCAGCCCTCAAGGAGATGCGTCACCCTGGAGAACGAGGGGCTTCCTAGGATCATAATGAACTAAAATTGGTGAGGAAGCGAAGGCTTGTGTTACTTTGGTAAAGGCACTACTTTGCCGAGGACCACAACTCCACTATACTTTTTATGAATTAACTCATTCATAGTAGATAACATAGTGGATGCATCAGGTAAGAAACGGCGGTGATAGCATTCGCAGAGAGGGACGGAGTCCAATGTTTATCGGTTCAGGACTTTCTATAATGGGTTTCATCTCGTCAGCTAGAATATGTAAACCGACCTTTTCAAGCCCATAACAAAGATACCACATAGATGAAGGAGGAACCTTCACATTTTAAGTATGCTTCGTGTCCATCTTTCCAGCACAAAAGGGAGTGATCGTAGGTGTTTTGCGTCGGAGCGCCCGAAGATGAGAATAATATATAAATACGCAGTGAACTTATATCCTATACCAAATTACCAATAATCCTTTGAAATATTCCTGGGTCTGAGTTGATGCCACAAGGCATACGGGTATATTGGTAAAATCCCGAATGTGTAGTGCTCGTACTATGTTCTCGAGAAGGGTCATCAAGCGCTATCTGTGCGTATGCATAACTGCCAACATGTATGGTGAATTTTTCACCACCTGCGAGCGTAGCATACAATTATTCAATTTGGGGTAATGGGTATCTGACTATCATACATGACTGATTAGCAGTCATGTAGTAGTCGCCGCGAATTCGCTTGGAACCATCCGGTTTGACCACCAGAAGAATTGACCTCCTCAATTGGAAAATCGCACAGGTATTATAGTTTCCTGAGTTTGTAAGCTGCCTAATTCTGCCTCAACTTTTGGACCTTATGGCATATGGTAGTGTTCCTGCTTTAATGAAGTTGGGCTAGGCACTTTTTTTCAAGCTTATGGTAGCTTGAAATCTTTTCGGACTCCTTAACCCTTCCGCAAAAATCGCTGCGTGTTGCTTCAAATTTTCCTCAGATCCAACAACTTCAGTACTTACCTATGAGTAGGAGGATTTGAGTCGTACTTTTAATGTGTTAGTCCCAGCAGCTCACAAGTCTCATAGCTGAGCCACAATCCGAATTGTGGATGAGCTATGTAGCTTGTGAGCTGTTGGGACGAACAGATTAAAATTACGGCTTCATTAATTGTTTTGAGAAGGCCTCTATCCATCCCCTCCAGTGTAGATTTGGCCGACATTCCGATATTGCATGAACAGGTTTCAATGCCACATTGTGCATGGATAAGGCATTTACCGACCAAACGAATCCGCTCATTTTTGTACGCCCGAAGGTAGGAAGTGCATGATGACAACGGCGATAATTGCTTCACAGCGTTCGCTCTAAGTATTGTCACAGATGCTCCAGTATCTACCTCCATCAGCACATTTTACCCTTGGATATAGATCCCCACAGTGTATAGCGCTGAAAGTAGATTGATTAAGGTATTTAGCTATACCGAACCTAATCCTGGCTCGTTCTCTACACAACAATCCACCGCTTTGATTACTCTTGCTTGTGATTTATGCAATTACGGCTGAATCTTAACTGATCTGCATACTCGCGCCAAATGACAACTTCTCACAACTGCAGCACATTGTTTTAGGGTGTCGACATTCTGATGCACATTCGTGTTGATCACCACATCGATAGCATGCAAACGGTTTTACCTCTACGGACGTCCTTGTTAGCTCTGCCGTCCTTTTCACCATCTGTACACTTCCGGATGGAGCTGGCAGTGCAACTGTGGACAAATGTTGTCTCAGATGCTCGCTCTGACGGGCAATGGAACAAGCCGTTTCCCACTTAAGTGCACTGGCATCCTGTGAAAGTAGTTTTCCTGGGTATTCTAGTCTGATAAGCCAGCTAGCAGGCATTGAAGGAACCTTGTTGCTTCGAATTGCGTTGGAGCAACCTCATTGTATCTGCAATCTGAGGTAGTCTGGTGGATACGAGTGATGAACTAATTTACAATTCTTCCAGGTTCAGGCAGAGTGTGAGAAAAAGTACCTAGCTGTAAACACCCTTTGTCGAATACCCCAAAGCGCACTGAACGTATCCAAGCCACTGGCTGCGGTTGCATGGATATCGTCAATCCGGAGGCGTCGATGTACCGTTAGCTTTCGTCACCAAGGAACTGTCGTAGAACTTTGGTCTTGTGTTGCACTGTAAGAGAAACTAGTGGGTTCAAAATTAAAAGAAATTTCGGGTAATCAGAAATGATTTTCGCCATCTATTCCAACTGATCATAGATGGTTTTTCTGTACTACAGGACCAGAAGTACGTGGGTACATTCTCATTAAACATGATAAACTCCGTCCCCAAATGACGTGTGTTAGTCACGGTAGGTAAATAATGGAGAGCGTATGCTCTATAGGACTCGGAATCCTGGGGATGGAAACCAAGTCTGGACAGAACACTGTGCAATCTACATCTGACAGGACATCACGACATGCACTCACCGGTGACACGATGAGATTGGTGTCTGTGCGTGCGTGCGTGCATGACTGGGTGGCGTTGATCCACCTGAATGGATTAGGGGCTGAATTTCATTACACATTTGACACCGAGGACAACGGCCAACCGAACAGAACAGACCAAATTTGATGACTCCAAAGCCCATATGAGGAATGAAGAAGTAACTGGTGATATCTATACCCGGACTGCCTTCCACCGACTCCTGGTACTAAATAGGTAAATCCTACGCACTGATGGTCATCATGAGTGGTGATGGTGTTCGCAAGCAAATAGCCTGGCTTGACGAACACCGCAGCAACTGAACACTTAAGGTACTAGTTTGAACTTCAACTCTTATCACTTGGATGCGCCAAAAGTGCTACCCATATTTTATATTAAGATAATTTTATAGCTGATCTTGTTCCACTTGACAGCCACAGATATTCTGTTGTAAGAATGTTTTCAGTTCACAAAAGTGTACTGCAAAGGGAGTGCCTTCGTAGGTAATTCTGGCTTCTTGCTCTTTGAGATCGGGACCCAATGATTGCCATTTAAGCCTTTAATGCTACCTCACGAGGTACACCAAGCGTGTGTGACGTTTATGCGTTATTCCTTTGCTTTGTGCATAGGGTTCGTGTGACAAACCACATCCAGACGGCTGCATGATTCATTCATTCACCCAAATGATATGGAAATCGAGCGCAACGATCACTGTAATTCACTGCCGTGTCCGTTCTACAGTAACCACCGGATTCGAAAACAGCACAGTTACGAATTGGGTCCCAAACTTTTGATGTCAGGGCAAACACTTCATCGACGAAAGAATTCGCAGGATGTGATCCTGGTGGATACAATACCAAGGACTACAACCGCGCGGGCCAGAGGGACAAGAAGGAATTGCTTCGGCTTAGTTCGAATAAGTGCAGAGTGGTTTCTAACATTGAGTGAATAATTTATCCCGGGTAACCCCGAGGGGGCAGCATGCACGCAAATGGTCCCTGTTTATAACATGGGATGAGATGGCGGCTGCCGAATTGAGTTGACGTATCCGACGCGGGATCAGTAGACAAGACAATCAAGCATCACATACAGTAGCTGAGCAGACTTGCACTGTTGAGACGGGTGGCAGAAGCAGTCACGAGCCACGGTGTAAGTAGCCCCAGATGGGGTGGAAGTGAGTTTGATGACGCACAGCACGCAAACCACGTGTGTTATTCAATTTGCATAATCGACCGCCATAGTAGATGACAACAGCAAATAAATAGTAGAAAACAACCCAAATAGAATGCTGCTTTAACTTTGCGTACGTAAGGAGTGGACTGGAAGCTTCTAAGGAATAGATTTTCGATATCCTCCCAGGGTTTGTGTTGACTCCCTGGACGGTAGGTCATTTGGCAAAGGACAAACAGTGAACACTTGCAATGGGACTTCGCGAGCAAATTTGTCTTTCAGAGCTCTCCAACACTGCACGCTTCGCCTTCTCTGAGAGGTTGAGCATGGAGCCCCCCACTCAAATGCGTGTTATCCCTGGGACATTAAGCAAATGACTCTGCAAAATAAAGGTACCAGAGAGGTGATGCTAGGCTACCACACACAATTCACGATTCTATGTGAGTAAAGGAACTGAGGATGTGTTGAAGTTTCCCCATTTCACCCGGCTGTCGCCATTGTGAACGGAATGAACACAGCATAGGGTGGTTATTGCATGTAGGTTTGCATTCTAACTGGCAGATTAAAACTGGCACTTTCAAGTCAATGCTTTCTTGTAGTACCCAATATGAGGCCAAAAAATGGGTCTTACAACTTTTACGAAACTAGTTACATTAACGCCTAATGAAATCAAGCTTGCGACCACACGTGACTACGCATTATGAGGTCTCAAAATGTGTAAGTCGATTAACTAATCTTTAATGGTAACCGAAAACACGTGATATGACATGAGTAGATGCCATCCCCGCCTTTTACTTTTTACTATTAACGCTTTGCACCTTGCGGAATTCAGCACACAGGTAGCGATGGACTACTGGACTCGTGATTCAGATCACCTGTTTCCGAAATTCCTCACTCGTAGTCAGAACAGGTGAAGTTGCACATTTAACAACATCAGCTAGCTCACACGACTTTCATAGGACTCCGCAGCTTTGCCGATTTTTTGCATTGTCTTTTCTGGCAATGGGGTCGCTAACGCGTTTCTTGAACAGTAAGTGGGTTGGTTGGATCTCATTCAGACGCGAGCTGACATAAAATCGACATACCTGGTATCCAGAATCTTTATACATAACCTTTTACAAGGCACCAGGCTGAAGCGACAACTTGCAGATCAATGTACCACAGGTTGTCACTCACGGTCCGATTACCGATAGGACGATTAGCTCAACTACCCTGGAGCATATGCTCGCAATTATACTAATGGCAATACAAACGACTACAACAAATAGCCTAAACCAATCGTTCGAATTCAAACAACCGAGTGTGAAAAGAATTACTCTACTTAATTTCAAAGGAAGATTGAAAGGAAGCTTTCCAACGTAACTTAGTTAATGGCTACAAGCGAGCTATCTAACAAAAAACAGTAACCATGACTAGTCTTTATTCGACATCCATTAACACCATTTTTCTTACCGAGCAACTATCCTATCTGTACACCAAAGCATACGGCCATTAAAACTAGTTAGCCAAATTCACACATGGTCAGCTTTCAAAGTCACAAGACATCATACTGATCATGAGAATTCGCTGAGCTGGGAGATTACCTACTTTGAGACCACTCCACCTGGTACTTTTCTCCTGCGGAACAACAAAAGAGAAAGAAGGTGGAATTACCACTTATTCCAAAAACCGATTCGAACTCCCAAACCTTTTAAAAACGTTTGTCATGGATTTCCCTTGCTATGGATATGGCTGATGGGCGGGTATATGTGCCTTGTGTCTGTGGTCTGCCGACCACAGGAATGAGACACAAACTAATATCGGCTTTGAGTACCGTGCTGAATCGGAAATACCACCATATCCTTATTACATTTAAAAGGTGGAACTTATTTGCAAGTTACTAACTATCACACTTCCATTCAATCACCTCACCGATTGCATGAGCTCCAGAAATGCGAATAAGCCACTGCTGCTAGGTCGCGGGCTCATCAGCGAGAAGCTCATGGTTGGCGGGCTAGATGTGTGCACTGCGTTGGGTCGACGCGACTGTGTGATTGTACCCGTTGCTCACGTTTGCTGCTCCGACTATTCCGATGAAGAGCCCTATCTGATGCATTATATTACCCACTATGACAAATATCCGCAGTTGTTGGGAAACGGCGACAGATCTCCATAACCGATTGTCCACCATAGATAATCCGGGAATTTTTATTAAAAACCCTTACGTTATTAGTCGTAAGCGTATCAACACCGCCTCCTCCAACCCAGTTCATTTTGAGAAACAGTACGCAAAGTATTTGGTCCTTAGGGAACTGATGTGACAACTTTACACGGTCTCTCCTAACGTAGGTAGCCTGACGCAGCTACTGCATGCAACTGGTTTGCGTAAATGAGATACCACCCCAATAGGAGCTGGTCAAACGATTCTGTACGAACCACAAGATTTCCTGCTAGCATGTCAATAACCTTCGTGAAGTGCAGTGCAGAATGCTGTCGCGGTTGATGGGTACACACATGCAGCTAAAGGTGGCCAGAGCCTTACGGTTCCAGTATTTATTTACTTTCCAAAGAAAATCAAGCTCAAACACTGTTTCCGTATCTAATACCCCACTGCCAGGTTTATACCGCGGCGCTTTTACTGTAGTAACAGTGTTTAATTCATGCCTCCCTTCCTCACAAACAATTCTTCTGCGGCGGATATCATTCACCCGAATGTATTGCAGTTAGCAATGCCACACTAAAATGAACCACTGAGCTGGTTCCTTAACACTATCAAGACTATGACAAAGTTCGTTACCATGGAAACGAGGCATTATACTCCCCGGTTACAAGGGCGATAATTGATCACAGCTGGCTACTTACCGCCCCGTAAAGCTTCTCCCTGTGCTCCACTAGGTCAAGAGGATAATTGAAAACCCATTAATAGATTAGCTGGAAAGTTGCGATATCATCGCACCGGAGCAGTGCCATTTTCACCAACATCGATTTTGCACCACTAACCTGTTACTTGCACGGGACAACTGGACTGAAACCGTTGACTAGGGGATAGTATCCCATGCCACCTATTTCGACGTATCAAAGACCTGGATCTTCGTATCATGCAAAGTTTAAAATATGATGCCGGCGATTCATTATTGTAATGCATAGGAACCTTTTCCTAGAACGACATTTGCCGGTTAGATTCCGAAGACTTTTCTCTGATCCAACTAGATTAGAGTGTAGTGCACTGCACGCCACTGACATCGACTTTTCATTAACAATCTATAGTGAGTCCTCGCCTCGAGTCTTTAATCTTTAGTGAAGATGCTAAGATTTGGTGGGCTGTGAAGCAATTGGGTGACCACGAAACTCTCCAGTGCTACCTGGATGAGACCTTTGCTTGGTCGGTGAGGGACGTGCTGTACGTAATATGGACAAGTGCCGAGCCCTTCACGTTCGTCATCGACACACCTACATCCACAAACTTGGGACGCACGATGTGCTCCTAAGGATGGTTTCTGTTGTCTCAGACAGTCTGCGTCCGTTTCAAAACAAAGTAATAAGTATGTTAGTCTGTTGTGGAGGTTACACTGGGGCTTGAATTCATCTATATTTTCTTTTCTGTTCAATGCCTTTATGCGTATCCACGTGGAATAAGCTATTCAGGCTTGACAACGTTGGCTACAGAACAATCCCGCGGTACTCGAGACTCCGCAACTTCGGGTAATGAAGAACAGCAAGTTTCTGTAGTACTCTGCTCACCAGCAACGGTCGAAGAATATCGGAGTATTCAGTGGCTGCCGCCGGAAGCAATATGAAAATCACATAGTGAAACACCAATTACTAAGCCATCTTAATGACGGTTGCGGATGCGTTTGTAGCTCAGACCATACTCTCACCTGATAGGCAACCACACTGAATAAGTTAGAAATACAGTCGTCTAAATTGTCGAGGGAATTATTTCTCCCTTCTGGTTTACTAACCCTGAAAGGCTTTTTCAATCTTTATTGATCATGCCCACACTTTAGCCGATTAAAATAATTTGAACTTACAGTGAGTTCCCTGGATTTTGTTAGATGTAAGTAATACTCTGGAAGGTACTTACTTGAGCTGCCTTATTTGGAATTCTAGTCCACACTGCTGCATGACAATTGATTCAGTCCGGTGAACAAATTAGCTGTACTTTCATGGAGCATTAGGTATAATACAGTCCAATCTGTATGTGGCGATCATCTGTCTATGGCACCCAGCCAAAAAGATTCCCAACGTTTTCCCCTATGAGTTATATCCCTAGGCATGAACTTGTACATGGCGCATACCTGTCCAAGGCGACCACATTTTGTCGGTCCCTTAAGTGTTCGCTTAGACAGGTTTGACTGTAATTCGTTGTTTCGTTTTTCATCATGTTGTCTCATTTCCACCACTCTTGTTGCTTCACGGTCGCGCAGTTTCTTTCGACCGCATGTGTAGTCCTTGCGTTCGAAAGTCTCTCCTTGGCCAATCTTTGTGACCTGTTAAGCATATATATTGTTACCTGTCATAAGCCAATGGTCCATGTTACGGTGTACACAATTCCATGAGATGGGGACAATCAGGTCAGTTCCCACCCACCTCAGGTAAAGCGCTCACTGATCATCTATTCACATTTCTGCATTTGGTGGAACAACTCCATAGATTAAACATCTCTATCATTTTAACTTTGCTACATCTCGGAGTCTCATGTGGTTTAGTTTTCATACTTACTTGAGGTAATATCTGAATTTGAAAACGCACCAGGAATATTCCATGTCAGTCTGATGTTTCTGTGTCTTTTCACGGCAAGATTTAGTTAAGTCACGAAAGCTGCTCGCTGACTTTATCATGATGGGGGCGATATTGTCTTTACCTGTCCTATTTTTCTCTTTTTTGTAGGAACTAGCGTGAAGCACATAGAGTGACTGTGCGCAACTGGACGAACTGCACCATGGTTTCGACACTAACCCATACTTGCCTGTTTGAGGTCATTAATTCAGATCTGGGTCAACAAGTCACGTTTCTCTTCAATCAATGAGTACAGAACTTAGGGCTACTGACTCACCAAAGATGATGTTGACCATCTGTTTGTTGCTGTACAACAGAGCGGAAATGAGGAATCATTAGGCCGTAGAACAAGCTCCTCAATACTGCAACGCATATGAGCATCCATTAGACGAGGTAGCTATAGCTTCAAAGAACTATCATTACAAACCAATGCTGGTCGTGTTGTCTCACACCTGTAGCTTGCACATATCTGGTAGGCGGTAGACCAGGATATGCAAGTAAAACATAACACAGAACTTGCCATACTATGTCATCACAGGGGCACTATACTGTTCGCAAATTTATAGTCCAGCCATCCTAAACCATACAAAAATATTGTGAACATTTTCGCAACACAAACAAATTGAGGCCACAGATAATCCAATGCTAGTCAATTGCCATAATTCTATATCCTTTTATTGTTTGATGACTACAGGTGCTATAGCGGATAAGCGACAAAATAGGTAAATGTTCCTGTTAGGATTTTCCTCTAACATTTCGCTCGTTAATTTCGTCATCTGTATGACAGTATACAATCAAAACTGTGTTCGATATATCTGTAGCTACAGATAACTGGATGATAGTGGTCATATCAAAGCATCTAGGTATGACAGTAAAACGATTTCAGATTTTAGGTCTTGTTGCATCCAGTCATCTAACCAAAAGACTACTTTGATGCTACACGAAGCTAGCATCTTATCCTCTAGGTCCATGAGACAGTGGCTATCCTGTTAGCGGGGAGATGGAGTGAAGTGTGCAGCTGCCAACTGCGTTAGGTTTCTCCTTGAGTGGTTAGGTTATTGGTTACTATGAAACACTAGGTGAATGACTCACAGTCTGTGTG